>BSAI01000123.1:10275988-10311148 GCA_036245035.1 Adrianichthys oophorus
CAAGCACAACAGGAGACGGTCCCTTCTGTTTTCCCAGGACAACGTCTCTAAAGCTGGTTTGGAAGACAGTCGGGGCAGGCTTCTGGACGACTTTAGGACAGTCCGAGGTCTCTTTCTCTTGAGAGATTTCCTCTTTCAATCCAGGATGTACCATGTTCTGGTTCTCGTTTCCTTTTGCCGTGGGTGGAATTAATTGATCCATGTAAATGTCATCATCGTCTTCGCTGAATTCCATCTCCAATTTACCGTATTGAATTATCGTTGTACGACGAGGAAGGACAAAGCGTTTGGTAACAACAGGTTTGGAGGTCATGCTGAAGTTCTTGCAAGTAGTTCAAACGATGAAATCGACAAAACTTTATGCTGTGATACTTGAGCTTGCTTGTCAAACGTTTCTTTCTTGGATATGGGGATTTATTTGCTCTGCTCAGACCTCTATTTGTGGATTCAGCTTGATGATGTCATTTGATGTCATCATCAAGTTGAGATGTCATTTGAAGTCATCAGAAGGGCACTGTTGTAATTATGTCATCAGTTGTCATTCTGTTTCTTAGGAGTTGTGATGACATCAGAGGTCACTGTGATGTCATCTATTGACATCATACATTGGATAAAAAAAAACGGAAGCAATTATTAATGTCAGAGGCATTCTATGCTTATTTTCTGTGCAATGCCCGAGGCAACCAGTTCCTACCAAGAAGAAGAAGAAGGTCATGTGACTCATTAATTCAAAAATGGAAACAAAACTAATGTGGGATTTTCTTAAGTTAGCAAAGCCCCCGACCGCGATAAGGTGACAAATATAAAAGGGGGGACTTCTTTTTTATAAATAATTCTTTGTTGATTTACTGTGTAAGATGTCTTCAAGTTAATGTCACGGAGAAATTTAGTTTCATTTTCACCACAAAGGGGCGCTAGTTGATGAAACGTAGATGCATGTGATGTCATCACGTTAAGCACGTCCAAAAATAGGGTTCCAGTTTTTCCCTCCAGTTTTTTGCATTCACGGTTTTATTGACTTCAAGAAGGAAGTGTGTCAGTTGATTAAATATGCCAGAGCGGCTAAAAAAAGTTACTGCCTCCGTCGCAATTGTCCTCTGAGTTCTACGCCAGGAAAGCTGCAAAGCTCAACAGGTTATGGGCCCAGTGACTACTCAGAGAGGAGTTTTATTCTTTTTGATCTATCACCGATAGAAAGTGGCGACGGACAGCGTGCTAGCGGCAGGATAGCATCATGGATCAACGAGGCAGCAGCAGATTGTATCGACTGATGTTTGACGGAGATGAAAGCAAGTACGAGCTTTGGGAAACGAAAGTGCTCTGACATTTACACCTGTTAGGATTGAAAGAAGCGGTTTTGAGAGAACCCGACGGCAACGTTGAAGTGGCGGCTGATGTTAAGAAGAATGCCGACGCGTACGTCGAGCTAATTCAACTGTTGGACGATAAAAGCCTTTCATTAATTATGAGAGATGCGCCCGATAATGGAAGAAAAGCAATGAAGATACTGAGGGACTACTACGCCGGTAAAGGAAAACCGCACATAATTCACCTTTACACCACGCTAACTTCACTGCAGAAGCGGAGCGATGAGATGGTTACTGACTACATCATCAGGGCGGAGACCGCCATTACAGCTCTACGCAACACGGGTGAGACATTAAGGGATGGCTTATTGATTGCAATGGTTTTGAAAGGACTTCCTGAAAGTTTTAAGCCATTTGCTATTAATGTGACACACAATAAAGACAACATAACATTTCCTGAGTTTAAAACGGAACTACTGAGTTTTGAAGACACAGAGAAGTTTACCACGTCTGAATAGAGTGACAATGTAATGAAGAGTGAAGTAAGGGGTCACAGCCATACAAAGTCAACCATGCCAAGCAGAGACAACAGTGACACCAATGTTGTCTGTTTTAACTAATTTTACTTGTAAGAGTTTTTTTGGGGGCCAGAGGGAACACCAGAGAACCTGGAGAAAACCCTGTAGTCAGAAGACAGTAGTGTTTATTCCGGAACAGATGCCAGAGCCACCTCAACTACATCCTCTCGATGAGGAGGAGCGGGGGTGCTAGTCCGACCTCCGTCCAGATGACAGAGCTTCTCAAAATATCTCTAAGGGAGCGCGCCCAGCCACCCTACAGAGGAAACTCATTGCTTGTATTCTGGATCTCGTTCTTTCGGTCATGACCCAGAGCTCATGACCATAGCACAGTTTTGAAGCGTATACCGACGGGTAAATTGAGAGATTTGCTTTCTGGCTCAGCTCTCTCTTCCCCTTTAACAAACCGGTACAGCGACCACATAACGTTGGACACCACACCAATCTGCCTTTCGATCTTACACTCCAAACTTCCCTAACTCTTGAACAAGACCCCAACATAGTTAAACTCCTCCACTTGGGGTAGGAGCACTGCACCCACCCAGAGAGGGCATGGTAGAGTCATAGAGTGTTCTGCTCAGATGAGAACCTCAGTGTCTCATTATGTTGGAGAAATTGAGTTATCCCACTTTCTGTCGTAAGCTTTGACCTTTTGAGCAACTCACGTAATTCCAATGGAATCTGAAGCGTAGAAAATCCGTCTTGTGAGGACATGCAACACTTTCTAATAGTGAAGTGTTTACGGAATCCACGTATATCAGCTGATTCTGAAGCGCAGAAAAGCAAGTTTGCGTCGTTGTTCACATTTTGTGTAGTTTTGCATGTTGGTAAAAAGCCACACCTGAATCATTCACATTGATTGCAATAAACGGTCGAAGACTCACGTGTTATCTCCGGTCTTAAAGGATTAAGTAAACTCCTCCTTGGGTTATTTTGATGTCAGGTTAAGCTAACCCCTTCTGTCTTTCAGGTGGAATTATAATTGCAGTTTCTCCATTGGTGGACATATAATTCAAACTATGACTGTTAGGAAAATATGATGAAATATTCCAACTGGAAGGCTTAAATGAAGAGTACAGGAAAGCACGGTGGAGGCGCTATCATGTTGCCCTGCCTAAAATGGTATGTCATTTAAATAGGAAGCACAGTAAAGTCACGGGAACTCAAATCTGATGTGAGGATGTTGGGTTTTTGTAATGAAAGGGGCTTAAAGGCAGAAAGATGTGACAAACAATCTCTAGTTGGAAAACCAAATGTAGGAATATGACAAAAAAAAGTCTGGAGGGGCTTATGTTTTCAATTTAAAACAAATTTGGGAATATTTATAGTTTAGGACTTTAAAATTCTGTTCAATTGATGGATTTCTGTGTGAAACTAAGCTAAAATTGTTGATGCTTGAGTCTCCTTTAACTCTCTTCATCCCTGTTTATGATGAGTTTCTCTCCTCAAAAAGCACCTTCCTCATTTCTTGAAGCTGTTTGCAGATACAATTTTGTTGACAAGAGAAATAAAAAGAAGATGGATGAAGGTTAAACTTCATCTTGACAGGCTCATAATGGACAAATTTGAGTTTGAGTTATTGCATTTATGCAAGATCATTATAACTTCACATAAAGATGAGAGATCTGCTTTGCATATTTACCACTGATTCAACACAAAAGTTGCTCCATGACCAACCATACATCCAAATATCATCAGATTAAGCTTTGAAAAGATTAGAAAAGAGAAGCGTTTCCCCAAGAGGAACCGGGGAGTCCGTGGTGAGCTGCGCCGAGGCTGAAGGTCAGCAGCTCATTCTCTGGAAGCTGCATTGTTCCTGAGCGCCGGGGCGATGACGTCTGTCAATCAAGTTGCGCTCAGGACCTTTACAGCGCAGCAAAGGCCATGGAAAGGCTATTTCATGAGATCAGAGCGCCTTCATGAGAAATGTTATGTGATAAAATAAGGTCGGTCTGTGTGGAGTGGGACGTCTCTTTGTTAAAGTGCCGCCGTCTCGCCGCCCTGCTTTGCTGAATGATACATCAGCTGTTATGGTGGAGCTCAGGAGTTGTTATCCTGCCTGCCTGTTTGGAAGCGAGCAGTGTGCGGTGGCGGCGGGTTTGTCTGTGGAGTGATGCATGTCTTTAATAACGGTCCATTAGCGCTCTGTGACTAAGCCCTCTCTGTGGAAACAGAATGTGTGTCCTTGTGTGGTAATGGGTTGGGTCTCTGACAGGAGCCCGGTGTGGCGTTATTTCACACTGTTCCCTCCGCCATGAGCAAAGAACCACATATTTTGGCCACATATGAAGCATATTCTGGTCTATTAGTTAACTGAAATCTAGAGTAAATCATTAACTATAAATGAGAACTGGACTGAGTGACCCCGCCCCCCTGGCGTTCTAAACAGGAAGTACCCCCAATAAAAGACTTACTGAGACGTCTACCTTTTTTTTTAAATTTTATTTTAAATATGTTTTTATTTTCTTTCATGATTTTCTTCCCCACTGTAGTTTCAGTTATTCCAGTTAAAAACTGGCCAATCAGATGCATCAAAAAAAGTAGGTGGAGCCTGCTGGCCCCCACATTCAGCGTTTTAAATTTTGTATCGCCCGGTTTTCCAGTAGTAGCGGTGTGGACTTCCAGCAAGCTCACTTCTGATTGGTGAGAGTGGTTGCCATGGAAACTCAGACTCGAGTTGGATCAATCGCTGCTTACTGATGATCTCTGGCTCGTATTGCAAAAAAAAATGGCAACGGAATTTACTTGGTTGGAGCCAGAATAAACCACTTTCCCTGGGCGAACGTCACATACACAATCAATGGTGCCAAACCAAAAAGCCTGACAGTAGTTGGAGCCAAGCAGCAACACTTAATTTTCCAGATTGAAGTCAATAAATCTTCAATAACCAACCAAGTTTTTTATATCTGTGGTTGTCAATATTTATCTTGAGAAGGATTTTTTATAACAATGGTTTGCATTTAACGTCAAATATGTGGTTAAATAAACGTTTTTTTTTTTGTTTAAAAATCACAGATTTCATGAAGTAAAAATCTCTTAAATAAGAGCATTTTCAGAAGACTGTGAATCCACAGTGGCTGAACTGACTCTGCTCAATTTTCAAAAGCAAAAAAAAAAAAAACGTTTGTAATATAATTTTAATAGATTGCAAGGTTATGAAGTTTATCTCCAAAATATTACATTTTCCTAACGATGTAAAATTAAAGTTTTAAAACATGACTATTAATGTTAGAATTTCTGTTTTATATTTAATCAAAAAACATGCATGCGATTTGCCCCTATTGGTTACTTAGTGAATTGCACCTGCAATCTTTTGATTTCCTTTTTAAGTGCACTTCAATTCAGAAGTAAAGGGTTCCCTTTTTGGCTCCACATTCTCCAGGTGAAAGGGTTGTTGTTTTTTCCTTTTCAGCAACTGCAGGACGATTTGAAACCAGCGTGTAAAAGGCAAAAGCGCCTTTTAACCAGCATTTTCCCACTCACGTGAATCCACCTCTCTGACAGACACAGAAGGCGATTCCAACAGCAGGCTGCAGATAATCCATCTCCCTCTACGTGTCTTTAATGAGCCTCTGTGGCCATAATGCGTATGGCACCAATACACCCCCCCCCCAAAAAAAAGCATTTCCAGGACTTTGTGCTGTCAGCAGAACACGGCGAGGGACACATTGTCGAACATCTGCCGCCGTTTCCATTTCCTAACCAGGAAAGTGCTTTAAATCGCAGCTTTTTTTTAAACCCTGAATGATCCTGTCTGTAACAACATCAGGGCCGCTGATGGGACGCACACGAGGGAGGGGTCAGAGGCTGCCGAGGGATCCACATGAGGACCCTCTGGGGGCCAAATTAGGAGCAGCTCTAAGCAGGTTAGGGCAGCAGAGCGGGGTGTGAGTGGCAGGGATGGACGGAGCCAGCAGGGTCTTTGTTCTGCAGCTGATCAGCAGAAGATAAAAGGCGGTTCCTGACAAAAGCTCTGCCGTGGAGTCCACAGGGAGGTTCCCACAGAGAGCTGGATGTAGTCCTGGATTAAAGCATCTGAAACTCATTCTGCTCCTAATATAGAAGCACCTCGAAACCCTAAATGTATTTCCACTTTTTATTTGTACATGTTTTTGCTGTCAAGCTTCCTGTTATTGAACATGAATATACGTTTTAAAAAGCACAGTCTTTTATTGTGAAATCCATATGAATCTGAACAGAAAATGACAATTTTTTTCACCTTGTATTCCAACATAACCCATCGCGATATATATATATATTTTTTGTATGTCACATTAGTTTGTTAACCTTCCGTACAGGACAACATTAATGACCTGCGACCTTCAAGAACTTTCAAAAACATTGGATCGGTTCTGGTAGAGTGTACCGGTGAATTACCCAGAGAAATAATCAAGAGATGGAGCTGGAAATAATTCAATCTCTAGCTTGGAATAAATTCATTCATTTTCCAATCCGCTTTATCCCTTTCGGGGTCACAGGGTTGCCGGAGCCTAACCCGGCTACTCATGGGCGAAGGCAGGGTACACCCCTGGACTGGTCGCCAGTCTGTCGCAGGGGCCACAAACACACACCCATGCACACTCACACCTAGGGACAATTTACAGTGACCAATCAACCTATGAAGCATGTTTTTGGACGGTGGGAGGAAGCTGGAGTCCCCGGAGAAAACCCACGCATGCACGGGGAGAACATGCAAACTCCACACAGAAAGGTCCCCCAGCCAGGACTTGAACCGGGAACCTTCTTGCTGTGAGGCAGGAGCGCTAACCACTGCGCCACCGTGCAGCCCTTGGAATAAATTTATGATTTTGTCAGGGTTTTATCCAACAATAGGAGCAGCTTAAGGAAAACATCTTCAAGGCGCTTTCCCAGCGGCATCTGCAGGTATGAAAGCTCACCTGAACTCTGGTCCCTCTGAGAACGACGTCTCCATTCTGTTGAAGGAATTCTGAACACGTGCATCTTTATAAAAGCTTGAATCCAAATCTGTTAAAACTCTTGATCAAAAATGCTGCTGCAGAGCCAGCATCTGACAACGAAGGTTGAAAAAAGAACGAAAACACTCCAGGCTTGCACTTCCACTTTCTGAAATATAATTAGGAAACTGCAGTTAAGCGGAACGGTTGGAGTCAATTGGAGATATGAAAAATGATGTGATTTGAACTCCACTTTTCTTCATGTCCTTTGGGCAAAAATGACAGAGCGGACAGATGTAAGAAGTTGGTGTTTCTAAAGTTCAGCGCCTGAAAAAAAGTTTTTTTTTTCTTCCATATCAAAGTAAGAGTTTATACAAAAATAACAGATGAATAGTTTGGGTATTATAAAGCACGGAAGGGGATGTATTATGGTATCCAGAAGGAGTTTGTCAGTGAAAAAGTCAGTAAGAAAGGGTTTGGACAACAAATTTTAACCAACGTTTGTTCAAAAGTGTCAGAAATATGTTAAGAATGAGTCTAAGAATCACATTTTTTGTGCAAAATATAAATGAATACATAACAAAAATAAAAAATAAACTATGACATTATTAAAGATTTATTCCTAAAAATCACAGTTAACTGCAACAGTGGAGTTCAAGTCACAGGAGGTTCAACCAGGAGGCGGCCGGGAAGTGAAATGTTACATAAAACAGGAAGGGCGAGCAGGAAGGGAATATGAATTTAATTGTATTAAACCTTATGTAAAATACTGGTTTTAGAAAAACGCATTTAAAATGTAAAACAACAACATGGGAAAACATCAAATAGATGATTTTGTTGAGAAAATATGACAAAAATTAATGGTTAGGCATCATGAGCTTATGAAATTCACAGCAATATATATACATACTGATTGAATATTTTAGGGTATTCTTGAGATGAAATTTTTCAAAATATAACCTGATATAGTATCAAATGTGTGAACTATGACATTTTTAAATAAACTTAAAAAACCCAAAACACTGAATAACCAAATTTAAGCCGAAAGCAGTGTTGTGTGACCCGCCCTCAATGGCTGAGCCTCTGCCACCCTGGTCATAGTTGCATGTGTTTTTCAAAATGGCGGCTTTTCTGTTGGTTTATCTCCATAGCAACCATTTAATTTTTTGCTCACCTGGGGGTGACAAACAGTTCTGTGTGCATTTTAGAAAAATAAGCAAAGTTTTTTTTTTTTACTTTTATTTTCTAGACACTGGAGGTCTTGTTAACCACGCCAGCATTCCTATGTTCATAATGTACGTCATATCTTTGTTTTTTCTGCGTGTGTCAGAACTTCATGTATAATATTTTTACAAAATTCAATTAAATAATGTGTGAGTAACACCACATTTGCCAAATCGTCACGACATCACTTTGTCATTTTCAAATTTTGTTGAGTTTTTGGAATATGTGGTGGAATTATTGCTTCAAGGTAAAAAAGAAGAATTGCACCATTACTGTTGCTGTGTGATGAGAGGTTAAAAAAATAGATTTTTCTGGATCCAAAATGACGTCAAAATGTGAATGAAGTCAAGATTAAACGGCGTAACCGGACTTTGGATTGGTGCTGAATGAAAGGCTGGTTTTGGGCTGAGCCTCTTTCCTCTGTGAAAGCTGCTCCTCTTTGTGCAGCTTTGCTGATTAACATCAAAGGCAAAGAAAAACACTTTTCTGGATTTTCCACCAGAAAAGCAAACAACAGTTGGTTGGGTTTTTATAACTTTCACATTTAATGGAAAAATTCTGTTTGTTGAAGAGAAAGGAGAAAAAAAGGGTCAAACTCTGCCAGCTGGAGTCCAATTAAGTCATTAGGTGAAGGTGGAGCCAGTCCAAAGTTCCCATATCTGACTTTGGCAGGGAAACAGCAGCAGCAGTGCTCTCTGAAAACACCAAAAACTCAGCTTTTTATGTAAAAGTTGTAATGGGGTTCAGAGTGGCTGTTCTGTTTGGGTTTGTGCTCCTCCTCTTTGCTGGAAACTTCTGCTCCGCAACCCAGAACCGGCCAGTCGCTGGCACAAATGAGACCCAAGAGCAGCTGATGGCAGTCTCCCATCAGGCGGCAGAGCAGCAGGCAAACCGGACGGACCAGAGGCGCCCGGCCCATTCTCCTTACACCATCCGGCTCAGGATCCACCAGCTCAAGAACCCAACCGTCAACGCCAAGCAGAACCTGAAGCAAACTCCTGAGAGCCCGCCCACGGTGCAGGCCAGACACTTCTCCTCAGAGCAGCCGAGGCAGGAGAAGGTACCAGACCACGACCTACAACTGAACCTGCTCCCCAAGAAGGAACCAAAGGTGAGTGGACCAAATTCCCCCCTGTGCCGGTTACGTCCCCACCTCATGTTTGGCGTCAAACTCTGACCTTCTAGATGGTGGTGAGCTCTGAGCAGCCCGTGCCCGTACCAGCTGAGAGTGTGTCAGTGCGCTGTGGCGAGGACAAGGTCATCGTGGCAGTCCAGCAGAACTTTTTAGGTAATGGCTGGGTCAGTTTACGTTCTGGTAAGGGCCGATTAGAGGTTTTATTGGGAAACTGAAGTGCTGCAAATGTTACCGAGCTGGTGATCAATATCAGTTTCCTGTAAGAGCAGACGCTCTCCCTTTTGGTGCTCGAACGCCGACTTTACGGCAACACATTAGAGGACCTTTTATTTGTTGTTGAGTGTTATTGACTGACAATGATGGCTGCAAGTAATGGCCTCCACTGATGGGCCGCTTTTTGCTCTTCCCACCCAGGAAATGGGAGGTTGATCCGTCCCGGCGATCTGACCTTAGGAGGCTGTGCAGCAGTGGACGCCGTGGACCGAATCCTGCTGTTCCAGGCGGAGTTGCAGGGCTGCGGCAGCATCATAAAGGTGCGACCCTCTGGGCTTCTTCCTGCTGGTTTGGCTCGGGGTAACTCTTGGTTTCCTGCAGACGACAGAAGAGGCTCTCGTCTACGCCTTTCCTCTGAAGTACCTGCCGACGCCCATCGGCAGCACATCGATTCTGAAGACCAACCCAGCTGAGGTGACAATCGAATGCCACTATCAGAGGTGAACAATGATCCTGAATAGACCACGCCCCTTAGTCGTAAAAACAAGGATGTCGCACACAAAGAAAATTTTGTGCAGTTTTATTTAACAATGCATATTGATCAAAACAAAGTTCCACACAAGTATTCAAAAAGGGGGAAAAATACTATTTTTAAAAAAAGCTGAATGTTGTACACGTTATTTTAATTTACTATATTCTAATTAAATGGCTTGTATGGATTTTTAAGTTTTTATCTGCCTAATTGTGGTTTACTTTCAATAAAACAGTGACAATACTAACATATTAAGTGAGATTAACGTGGAACAAACTTGGAATCTTGGAATGAGACAAAAGGAAAACGCTGACAAACCTGCTAATTGTCTTAAAGGTCTAAATGCAAGGTTTTAAATCTTTGCAAGAGTCAAATAATTTTCAGTGGATCTTATTTTACAATAAAGTTGACCTTTAAACTAAACGGAGCCGTCAAATCCCTCCCATTCATCTGGTTTTTTTTAGTCACTTCCTGCCAATACGTCGGCGACTAAAGAAAAGTCAAAGACTGTCCAGATTCCTTCACTACTTGGTGTAGTATATGGTACGTTTGCCATTTTGTAAAGCTGTCTGAAACTCTAATTCTAAAATCCACGGTCACAAAGTAAAATATTACTCATTAATACATTGTGTTGTGATGACAAACTTGGATGGTTTATAAGAAAATTCACATTAAAAATTGTTCTAGTGCATATAGGTCAATTTTTGTCATTCTCGTGAGCATTGATGAACACTGGATTTTCGCAGAGACTTCTGGGAAATTTATTTTGGCACTTGATTTTGGAATTGTAGATTGGAAATGTCCCAGAAGTCATGTGCAACAATGTTCACAATGTTCACTATCATAGCAAAGGCCACAATGCATTGCATTTGAATGACTTGTCTTTGGAAGAAAATTTAATTTTTTAAATTTATTTTATCATAAATTGTCTTTGTAAAATATTCATTTCTTTTAAATCAGATTTTTAATGACAGCTTTTTTTTGTTTAATCCTAATACTGATTTATTTTAGCTACTTTTACCAACAAATGTTTTATTACTTTGCCAACATTTTAAAGAAACTTTAATTTTAAGACTTTTGACTGATATTTGAGTTTAAAAACTGAACATGGACTCTAACATGGTGGTTGTGGAGCAAACCCACCCAAATGTGACTGGTAATGAGTGCAGTGGTTCCGACCAGACGTGGCTCCTAACGTCCATTTTCAGCAGCTTAAAAAGACAAAGTTGCATCGATGGGTTGCTGCAGTTGAGTCCATGTGGTCTTTGCTTCAGGAAGCACGTTGTCAGCAGCGCCGCCTTGAAGCCAACCTGGGAGATGCAGGCCGTCCAGCTGGGTGCAGATCAGCAACTTCAGTTCTCGCTGCGTCTCATGACAGGTGAACCACTCAGACCTGAGGAACCCAAAAAAAAAAGTAATTTGCTCTCGGGCTAATTTCCCCAGTGACAACAGACGTGATTGCAATCACTTCGCGGGAACGCTCATCAAGATGCGGGGAAACTGGGGGACTTGATAAAGGGGGGAAACTTTTGATGCATGGTGATTGGATGTAATTACATGCCTTGCAGGCTCCAGCTGACCCGGTGGGGTCACTAGCACAAATGAAGTGATCAATATACAGCTGATTATGGCTTCTAATTAATTCTGAACAGTGCAGACTGTAATTTCAGGGAAGCGTAGATCATCTTTGAAGTTGGTGGAACAAACTCTTTGGTTCTTGATGATACTTCGGTTGGACTTGCCTCTTGTTCTTGTACTACATATTTGCTCCACCTCCATCTTTTTCTGTGTTTTTGATTAGAGGACTGGCAGTGGCAGCGGCCCTCCAATGTCTACTTCCTGAACGACGTGATGCACATCGAGGCGTCGGTGCTGCAGGGTCACCATGTTCCTCTCAGGGTCTTCGTGGACAGCTGCGTGGCCACCGTCAGCCCCCACCCTGGAGCTAAACCCCAATACGCCTTCATCAACAACCACGGGTGAGGAGCTGGGACTTTGCTGTCGGGTGGGGACATCTAAATGTTTAGGAATTTTGCATTTTCCTGAAAAATGCCAGTTTTTGCAGTACCTGTTCTTCTAGACCAGGTTTCTTTTGACCCATTTTTACACTTAAACAGCTCAATTTTGACCTGAGCACAATATTAGGGTTAAAGACTCACTAAAAGTTTGTAACCCAACAGGAGCCACAAAGTCTTACTCCACCCTTTAGAAAAATAAAACACTGATTTGTCTTGGTGTCATTCCTAAAACGTGAAACGGAATATAAATGAAATGTTTCTGAAAACAAAAGCAACTTCCTGAAATCTGTAAGAAACCAGAAAAGGTAGGAACTGTGAAACGTCGCTGATTAGATGATGATGTTTGTCCATCATTTCAACTCAGTTATTTGGCATAAATTGATACAGGATATGATCCATCTTCATTTAACCGCATCATTTTTCTGGATTTTCATTTTTTTATTTAGGTGTTTAATTGATGCAAAGCAGACAGGTGAGCAGTCCTACTTCATGCAAAGGCTACAGGAGAATAAACTTCATTTCCAGCTGAAAACCTTCAGGTTCAACCAATTCAACAACAGTTCGGTGAGGGCAGCTCATTTAAATGGTGGTTCTATTGGTGTTTTAACCTTCAAACTAAGAGGTTTTCTTCATTTATTTGTAACTAAAGTGAGAAACATCATTGGTTCTTATAATGGGTTTTGTTTTACTCAAAGGGTCGAAGCAAAAATAATCTTTCAAAATGGACATTTTGTTTCAAAATCCCCCTCCCCAGTTCTGTCATTAACATAAAGCAGCTTTGTGATGGAGAACTTTAGATTTTCATTTATAAATGCAAATTTATATGGAATTGTTGATTCTTTCTGATGAGATTTAAGTTAGATCTTTTTGAAGGGAATAACCGGTTGACCCTCTTAAACCATGCAGATTGGATTTATTTTTTAGGTATCAAGCCCTGTGATCCATATTTTCTGAAATCCTTAAATTTTATTTTGAAATTTGCTTTTAGGATTCTTCTGTTTGATCTCATTTAAAGAGTTGACTTTAATTCTGTCAGTTTTACATCACCTGCCACCTGAAAGCGACCAAGCTGGATGCTCTCATTGACTGGCAGCACAAAGCCTGCTCTTTCCTGACTGAAGCCAAAAGGTGGGCGGAGTCAGATGTTTGACCGATATTCCCCGAATGCCGTTTGTAACAAATGTTCCTCTGTACAGATGGGTGGTATCAGGGGGCGACAATAAGGTGTGCAGTTGCTGCCAGAGCAGCTGCAGTGAGCCGAGGATGAGGAGGAGCCCTGCAGCAGATGCAGGTAAGATGGAGATGTTGCTGCATGACCTGCGTTCTGGAGCTGCAGCTTCTTTGTGTTATCTTCTAGAATGGATAAACATTTATTTCCTCTGTAGAGCTGCAGGTGGAGGGAACAGTAGTTCTGGGCCCGATCCTTGTCATGAAGGATGTGTATGAGGAGCTGCCTGCAGGACCAGAGCTTCCAATAGAACCCGTTCCTGAGCTCCAACAACAGCAGCAGGTGGAGGAGCCTGAGGCTGGTGAGACGTCCGTTTCTGACGTTCAGCTGCTGCTGCTGGAGTTTGATCAGTGATGTTTGGGTCTGTTTCTCAGCGTCTTACCTGTCGACTGCCCTGCTGTGTGGGGCAGGGGCCATGCTGGCTGGGATGGTGGCAATCCTGAGCTCTGCCGTCTGCAGCAGACCTCGCAAACCCAACGTGTTTTCAGTTTGCTCCTGATTTAAGACAATAAAATATTTATATCAATGCTTCCTCTTGTTTTTTTTTCCCCCCCTCTACGTTGACCATGATGGTGCAAAGAGTGGGAAGAATGCATAGTTTGTCATTTAGGTGTTAATCATCACGTATTAATATTTAATATGCTGTTTGATTTATAGAAAGGAAGCTGCTTCAGTTTTAGACTTTGTGACTCACTTTCTACCTCCAACACACAATCCAACCGAAAAAAAGTTTTTGTGAACATCTGTAGATGGTAGCAACAGTTCATTTGATGGAAACCTTCAAAAACCCACTTCGATCATCTTTTGATCTATTCGGTTCTTTGCCATTTTTAGCCACATTTAAAAAAACAAATAAACCTGTTGTCTAGGACATAGTTTTTGCAGAGCAACAGGTAATCATTAGAAACTCCCCTGAGTTGTGGGCAGGACTGTTGGCATGGATAAACTCCGCCCCCTCCCTGTTGCTGAGAGCTCTCTGTTTACATGCTCAGCTTACAGCTCCCAGTGTCTCCAACCTGACATCGATGCAACAAAAACGTACATGGATCTGTTCGTCCGCAAGTGGATACATCAGAACGGAGCAGGACGCTTGTGACCCGCCCAGGTTAGTTTCTACGTCACAAATGCAATCTTTCAAACAGCTTTTTCGTCTGCTCCTGATTCACAACTTGAATGAAGCAATACTCTGACAATTTTAAGCTAAATTTTCTTGAAATGTGTCCTGTCATCAGAAAAATGCTGCAAGAACGTATTTAAAAACACGATTTTCTCCGGAATAGGTCTTTACAAAGAATTCAAACTGAGGTTCACCTGTAAGTGGACTCTAGTACGGTTCAGAAACGGTGTGAACAGACTGTTCACACCAATAGAAAACTGACTTGAGTCCTACAAAATTATGTATCTCTGTAGTTCTTTGTATTCCCTTGCCTTAGCAGTGAAGCGGAACCCTTGGCTTTGTGGTCAGCACACCTGACAGCCGTTACCTGGTCAGACGGTGGTTTGATTGCTGCTTGACTTGAGTTTAGCAGAACTTTCTTTCTGTTGCAGTCAGGACACCGGTCCTTTGATCTACCGGGGTGGGCGTGGTGCAGGGGTAGTGGTTGACTTCTGATCGAAAGATTGCAGGTTTGGTTCCCGCCTTGCCCGTCCATGCGTGGAAGTGTCCTTGGATGAGACACTGAACCCCACATTCCTCCTGGTGGTTATAAGATGGGGTCGGTATCCTACAGTGTGTGAATGTGACTATAATACGCTTTGGGTTTTCAAGGAAGTTTGGAAAGCTCTGCAAGTCTATCCCATTTACCCTCTAATTCTTTTGTATGGTGTCTTGTTGACATCTGACTGACTGAATCTCTTGTAGTTCCTTTTGTCCTTCTTTCAGCTCCTCCTGGATGAGTACTTGTCATCTTGCAGTCATTTATCTCTTGACCACTTCTGGAAAGACCCAACTGTTCAGGTTCTCTACTTTTGTGGGTAATTTTGGTTATTTCTTTTTATAGACCCAGTCTGAAAACTATTTTTAACATGTTCTTGTGTCATTTTATGATGGAGGACATGTGTGAAGAAAATTGAGAGTAAAATATAACTTCTGAATAACTTTTGTTCAAAGTTTTGTTAGTCAGGAGCAGATGAAAAAAAATGCTGTTGGAAAAAGATTGTATTTGCAATGTGCAAGTTCCCTGATCCGCTACATTCTGAAGCAACCACTTGCAGACGAACAGATCCACGTACATCGTCTGAGCTGGTATCTGGCTCAAAGCTGGACGGCTGCATTGCCCCAGTATTGCTCACCATTTAAGTTTAATCGGTAATGTTTGCTTGGGGCTGTAAGCTAGCAGGAGAACACATAAACGGAGAGCTTTCTTCGATGAGGAGGGGAAAGAAGGCAGTTTCTTCCACAACTCTGACACATTTCTAAGGAACTACTGCCGCTCTGCAGAAACTCCTTTTGGCTAAAAAATAAAATAAACAGCATCATCATGATTAAAAGACCAATGGGAATGCTTTGAAATTAGATCAAAAGATCTTTGAGCATGCTCCTGTGTCCGTTTCTTCAGGTGATGATTGGATTCATCAAAAGATTTCCATACAAATCTTCGGCGCTCGTCTGGAACATCTTCCAAAGCGCTTCTCTTTTTCAGATTCATGGCTTCCATTCAACATCCACACAAAATTCTTCGGGATGATTTGTGCGTCTCATTTTCTGAGGAACCTGCAGCAAAACTGTTGGGAGATAATTCAATCCCCAACATTACCCCAGAGCTTTTGAACATCTCCTTTGAGCTGCTGTTATGATCCAAACCAAAGGGAAACGTCAGGCTTCTGCCGTCAGGCGGCTCCATCCTGGAAAAGGACGTTTTACATTTTAAGTGTATCTTTAATTTGCCCCCTTCAGCATTCTGCCTGTGGAGGAGACTTCATGAAATGAGGCTCATCATGAACTGTTGCTCACAAGCCCAGGAAGACGAATAGACATAATTAAAAAGCTCATAAAGGCAGAGAGCAGGGGCTTTTATTACAGTAATATGTGGAGGCCTTGGTTTAATGGGGTATTTGTTCCTGTGCGCAAGGCTAACGGCTTCGCTCTTTTACCACCAGAGCAGTGCTGACACCCCCCTCCCATCCACGCTGCAGCCAGGGGCCTATACATAATGATGCCTCTGCAGGGCTGGTGACAGCGACAGGTGGGTGGAGATGGCAGGAAAAATGCAGCATTTTCCACCTTCATCCATGGTTTCTTTCCCAGAATCCTTTTGGTGTGCCATAAGAGGTGAAGCACACAGCAAATTATGCTTTCTTAAGTTGAAATGTTTGGAGCAAAAGTAAACTCCCAACCACTGGGGGGTGCTGCAATAACTGGAGCTTGTTTGACTAAGTCAGATCAGATTTATGGTCCTGGGCTATAAATGAAATAAAGATTTTATTTTGGAATCAGGAGTATTTAGAATCTGAAATTTTAGAAATAATTTAAAAATGGCCTCTCTTTTAGCTAACAGAAGCATCACTTGGGATTTTTTATTGTATCTGTTGCTGTTGTTTTTGTCAAATAAAAGCTCTCTCAGCCATCGTACTTTGTGGACTAAAATTTAAAAACAAAAATAATTAAATGTGAGCCAAAAGGGAAGCGTGTTGCCTGTTTACCTATAAATGAAACGAGATGTCTCTGCCTTCAAAAAAATCAAGACTTTATGGAAAAATGCAAGCAAAAATGTTTATGGCCCATATAAATATTAAAAAAGCTTGTTATTTGTTTTTTGGGGGGCGTTAAAAACTTCTAAAATCTTCTAAAAACTGACGAATTAGTAACTAAAAGTTACTTTCCAAAAACAGTTATTTTAATGAAACTTGAAGTATTTTATTTTTAAAAAATGATTACCTTGACATGTTTTACTCTACATTAAATTGTTTTTTACTTACAAAATGTACTTGTAAAACATAATATTCCTACAAAAAAATTGAATTTCTAAATCAATTTTAGATGTTTTGTAATGTCCATATTATTACTGCAACAGTCATATCTCAACAAACCTTTGATATTGTAATGAACCCGCCCACTGTTGGACTTGAAGTGGACAGAATGCATTATGGGAAGTAATGTTTGGTTTTGTGTTGACGTTGTTGGGATTCCTGAAGCGAGCTGCTCTCCAAAGTAGGTCACTTTATATCGCTAGCTATTTGCTCCAATTTGTTGCATCTTTGACAGCAAAAATTCCACTTCTGACACCAATGTAGCAGCTGGTGTGGCTGGACAGACCTGTGACTGCATAAAAGAACTGGATAAAGTGACCCCTCCCCCTGATGTTCCAAACAGGAAGTCCTTGCTGGTGCCAAAATCCTAGAGACTTCTATAGAGAAATAAACAGCTGTTACTCAGTAATTCAGTTGGTCAGAATAACCATTCTTGCCTTGATACCTTTTTTAATATACTCTTCAAGTTATAAACTGGCCAATCAGATGCCTCAATTACACCAACTCGATCTATGCTAGGTAGCAGGGCGCCAGCAACTAACGCCTACACAACACTAATGTCTGATTTGCACTGGTCCGTCTGCAGGCCATCTCACGACCGTTAGTTTGCATCGTCTCTGTTGTGTCTCCGATCCGTCCCACCTCGCCTCTGGCTTCCGCAGGAGTGGTTTGTCTTGCTACCCCCATGTCGAGTCGTCTGTCCTGCTCTCTTCACTTATGGCTGTCCTCACTGAGTCCTTGTAAAATGCTTTGTGTCCTAAATGTTGTGGTTTTGTGTTTCCGAAATGAAACTTGGACCTGTTTCAAATTTCTCCAGCTCTTTGTCGCAAAATCGATGAGTCATTGGACTGGAAATGGAACTTCTGCGTAAAGCTTGTGTTGGGGAACGGATGTCACAGACATGATGGAGGCAATGTAAACATTTCAAATGATTAATATACCTTATAATTTTTTTTTTCTTTTTGGTTAATGCGATGAAGACTCACTTTTTTAAGAAACAAACATCATAATGACGGTGCAACGTCATCCCTGTGAGTAAAGCACTAACTTGTGGTGCAAATGACAACAAATCAAAGTCAGACATTACTCTCATAATGCATTCTGCCCACTGCAGGTCCTGCATTGGGCAAGGTCATTACCATATAGTTCTTATTTTATTTTGTAGGTGATTAAATTTCACTGATTAGACGGTGATTTCGGTTAACTCTGCCCGTCATTAGTAGATTTTCAGCTTTCAGGGGTTACATTTGTTTCTTTCCTGCAGCGAGACATCAGACAGCTGTAAAAAGTGCTAATGTCTCCTTTTAGCTGCACAGGCTCATCATCATCATCATCATCATCATGCTGGAGATAGTCTGCTGCCCACAGATGTCTCGTGGGCGCGGCAGTTTGGGCCAAAGTTGACAAGCGAGATGGCAGCCGGCCCTGAATCAGCCATTCGCACAGACAGGAAGTGCGACCCCGAGGGTGCGAACACACACACATATTTGCTACCATCAGATGTAATGGCGCGTGCCCTCCCCTGTCCTGGAGCCATGAGGACTTCACTGGTGAGTGTTGTTCTGCACAACTGCTGTGCCGCAGTCACACGGCGAGGGCCATGAAAGTTGCGCCTTTGACAAGCAAAACAGCTGCATTCCCTGCAGTTTTATTTCCACAAAAACCTTTCAAACTACAACATTTACTATCCAAAAAAGTTTCAATCATAAAAAATGCCCGCAGATCCACAGTGAGGCACCTCCTCTGCCCGACCCCGAAGTTGACCCACTTAATTAAGAAAGAAATACGTTTCTAACGAAGGAAATTGATTTAATTAGCTTGATCTTAGCTCAGGAACATGCCATAAAAACACACATGTGCACCCACACGCACACTCAAAACAATTAGGCCTCTTTTATCCCGCCTAATGGCTTCAGTGACTCAGACTCTTTCTCATTAAGACTATCAATAATATGCTGATTACATGCAACCACTGGTCTCCTTTATCGGGGCACAAAAGGGACGAGAGCATGTCCCTGAGGTTTTGGGGTGGGGCGGTGTGCATGCACGACCTTATCTGTGTTGGCTGGGTGAGTTAAAAGAAGCTTCGTTTTGCAGTGTCTTGATTTTCTGTAGTTTATCTTATCAGAGAGTGACTTTCCCAAGGAGGAGAAGTGGATGAAGTTGTGTAGCTGCAGGCTTTGGAGCTGGGATAAATGAGCAGAGGGAGCTCTAAAAGTTTAAATTCGTGTCCAAAAGTCTCAAGTGAGTTCTAGTTTTTCTGTCAAGGTTGAGTTTTTTTTTTTAGTTTAAAGCTTTGAAGGTTCACCTTGTGTCACTTAAACTCTTTAACCCAATTTGAGTATCTAACTCTACAACCGTTAACATAATTCCAATGAATTCTGAAACTGAGAAAAGCGACTGCGCTGACATCAAGCACTTTACAGTAGTAAACAAACTGATTCTGACACAGAAAAGACCTTTACGCCAATATGCAACCCTTTGCATAGAAAGCTTGTTCAGAGTGGGTTGGGGTTGCCTTAATTGCATAAATGGTCAAACTTTTTTGTCATTATATTTCAATGGTGACAGCCCCCTTCAGCTATTTTTTTGTCTTGTCTTTGACCGTTTACACAATTAACGTAATTCTACTGGGTGTCTAAAGCGGAGAAAAGCAGCTCTGCTTATTGCGTGAATGGTAAAAATGTTATGGTAAGTCAAAGACCATGTGTTATTCCTTGTCGCCTGTGACATCTCCAGTATTAAAAGGTTAATATCGAAGCTTTACTCACCAACCATTAATGCAATTCACGTAATTCCAATTAATTCTGACGCGGAGAAAAGCAGCATTGCAGTGAAATGCAAAACTCTACAATAGTAAAGTGTTTACGCAATCAAAATAAGCAAGCTGATTCTGACATTGCTTTAGTAAAGTATTGGGGCAAAGCTGCTTTTCTTCCCTTTAGAATCTATTTGAATAACGCTTATTGGGTAAACGGTCAGAGTTAAGCTAGTTTGAAAAGTACAAAGTTGGACAGATGTCTACGCAAACGATGTAAATAATGCCTATAATTCCTTTATGGATATAATTAACGGATTATACAAAAAAATTTGTACACTAAAGAAACAAAGTGTTAAAAATCTATAAGCAAACCATGGATGACAAAAGGATAACAGAACGCCTGTAAAAAGAAGAATAATCTAAATAAAAAAATATTAAAATTAAGAACTACAGAAGCCGAAGACAAAATGGTTTTTGGATGTGAGTGTGTGTGGGTGTGTGATTGTGGCCCCTGCGACAGACTGGCGACCAGTCCTGGGGTGTTCCCTGCCTGCGCCTATGAGTAGCCGGGTTAGGCTCCGGCAACCCCGTGACCCCGAAAGGGATAAAGCGGCTTGGAAAATGAATGAATGAATATGGCATCAGAGGAGTCACCCTACAATGGATAACCAGTTATTTAACAGACAGAAAACAGTTTGTTCTGTAGCATGTGGGGTACCCCAAGGGTCAGTTCTAGGTCCTAAACTGTTCAACATTTATGTTAATGATATTACAAGTGTTTCCAATACACTAAAATGCATTTTGTTTGCTGATGACACTACGCTTTACTATGTGGGTGATAACATAAAACAAATGGAAGAGTCGATTCAAACAGAGTTGAGAAAATAGTTTGACTGAAATAAAATATCAATTAACTGTGAAAAAACATATTTCATGATATTTGGCAATCACAATTTAAACACCAGTATCTCATTTGAAATCAAGTGCAATCAAATCAAACAAGTGTAAGAGTAAGTATAGATGAAAAATTACACTGGAAATCCCATTTCAACTGCATTAAAACAAAAACACAATAAACAATAGCACTGTTGTAAAAGGTTAAATGGTCATTAGATAAAAAAAAAACCTTACACCTCATATATAACTCATTGATTCTTCCATATCTGATGTACTGTATAGAAATTTTTGGGAAAAGCAAACAAGACATCTATAAACTCTATATTTACACTACAGAGATGAGCGATAAGAATACTCACAGGAAGTAGCAATGGGGACCCATCTACACTGCTATTTATAGAGCTGAAAATACAAGCATTTAAAGACTTAGTAGATCATTGCATTTTAAAACTAATGTATAGAGCACATTACGGAAGTTTGCCATATAACATACAAAAAAGTTTGGAAAAAGATAGAGCAATTCCAACCTAAAAGGACATGAGGTTTTTTAAAACTAACAAATTTAGAACAAAAATAAAGGAAAAAAGTGTTTCAGTGCGGGGTATCAGATTATGGAATCATCTTGAGAAAGATTCAATTATTATGTTTAAAAAAACAAATGCTCAGACATTATGAATTCTAGGAGTGTTGGGGGAAAAAACTGAGGAGTCTGGTGTATTTTTTTTTTGTTTCTTGTTGTTGCTTTTGATGTTTGTTTTGTTTTTTTATTTTTTTGTTTTAGCTTTTGTTGCTTTTACCAGCCAGTTGATGTATTTATGTTAAATACAGTTTAAAAACAGTTTAAATAGTTAAAATAGCTTGACTGGTTTAGCTAAATGGGACAGAGATACGTTTTCTTCTTTCTGTCCCCTTTCATTTTCAGCAAAAAAACAGAATGTTATGTAATTTATTGTTGATAAATAAAAGCATGTGACATTCTGCGTCGCAGGTGACCTTTTCCACATTAAAGGGTTGAAGTTTTATGAACCAGCGTAACTCTTCAACCGCAATGAACTCGTTTGATGTCATGAAATGGGCGGCACCCACAAGGAGTGAAAGGCGCTGCCTCGGAGATCGAGGCGTCTTACTTCCGGGCAGGAAAAGAGCTCACAAAAATAACTCGTATTTCACAAAAAAAGTCTTCTTTAGTGTGCCAAAGGTAATATATGATCATATATATGGATATTGTTCATTCTGAAAGGCCTAAGAATAGCGCAGCATGGGCCCTTTAAAATGAATCATGATACCCATACTCATGATTGTTCAAAAAGTGTGTGTTATATTCTGTCATTGTCAACAGCTCTGGTACCAAAGGCTTAATGAACCCTGACACTTATAATGAGATTTAAAGGGAACAGCGTAGCCAAACAGTGACACACAGTGCACAAAGTTGGTACTGCAGCTCACATTTGATCTTCTAAAAACTAGCATCATGTAGGTTGATTACTAGAAAAATGTTAGTCAGCAATTGCTTCAACGTGAAATAAGAAGCTAACACTGTAATTTCCGACATCAATATTGAAACGTTAGCATTCGGCCTCGAGCACGCTACGTTGTCAGCTTTCTTTCGCAGTGATAGTTTGATAAGTGGGTTAGTTATAAAAAGTTTTGTTTCTCTACTTTTTAAATGTTATTTTGTGTTTTTTGCAAACAAATGTCTTCATGGTGGCTAGCTGCAATTAGCATTGGCAACAGATCTCAGCCTGTCAGTCTAAAGTGACGCCCCGCTAAAATTTGAAGGACCACAATGGTGCCAAGCGGATGTTGAACCCACTCCAGGATCACCATCCATATTGGGCCATTCAGTTTTATTTAAAGGACGTGTGCTTCGCTGCATGTGCAGATGACAGCGTCCCTGACATGCTAACGGGAGATAGACATGCGTCTGTCACACCGGCAGGAAGACGGGGAGCCTGCGCTTCGACCTTGACTCTCTTCCTGTTGTCGAAGACACTGACGTCCCTCCCAGAGGAGGAGAGAGGAAAGCAGAGGCTTGACCTGTGGAGCCACACCTTCACCCGTTCCCCATTAAGCATCTCCAAACATCGCCCTCCTTCCCTCAGATCTCCACTGTCTATTGTTAGATTTGTTTTTCTTCTGAGTTCTGAGGGTCTCTGGTGGCCACCTATGGCGCTGGCCCACAGACCTTTGTGCGCTTCCCAGACCAGGCTTTTTCCTAACTCTTAACACAAAATGAAACAATTGAGTTTTGTGACAGAAGAACAGATGCATCGTGGGAAACACTGAACTGCAGCAATGAACAATAAAAAGTAGTGTTGTGAGGAAGTATCACTTAAAGTCATAACATCTTTTTCAAAATAGATGTTACTTTTATCCAAAACTACAAAGTAAAAGCATGTCAGATTTAAATGTATTTACAGAGTAAGGTTTTTATTTGCACCTTTAAACTAGAACTGGCTTGAATATTTATTATCTGAATTGAAGAGTTATAAATCACTTTATGACTTTAGGATGACAACAAAGCAGCCAATTAGACGCAAGCTTCTTGTGAATAAAAAGGAGTTCAGCTTTTTCCCATGTCTTCCTGTTTTCTATTTTAGTTGAGATCATCGTTTTTAAGGCATAAAGTTAATAGTTTTCTTCTACTTCTGTCGATCATAAAGTGCATCAAACATCTTTTACATTTCTTCATTACACAGATCAACCCATCAGAAGCAATGCTTACACATTTAAATGGCCACACTTATGTATTTTAATAAAGTATTCTTGTTTGTTCAAAAATCAGTAACCTTCTTGTTGTTTTTGAGCTTATTAGCATTTATAATTGTTATCAAAAATTCTAATTTTCTTGTACATATTTCTTAAACAAGTGTCTGTATAATATACTATGTATACAGTTTAATGTTCTAATTTTCATTTGGTTGATTTTGAATTTAGCCTTTGCTAACATTTAGGATTTTTTTTAGAATAATTCAGCAGATGATGCTTTTCAAAGATTTTTGTTTTGGTTATTTATTTGTATTGTTTACGACAGGTCCTCCATCTTAAACCAGCAACCTTCCAGCTACTAAAGCATTAGTAGTCAGTTGGATCTTAAGGGGAGTGCAGGTGTGTCTTGCAGTTGTCAGGAAAATGGAACGTACCATTGTCATGGATGTGGTAAGTGTTTCACGAAGTATTGGTAAGGCTCTGTAAGGCTAATGGAAACTGCACACACCTGTGACGGATGAGTGATGCTGTCCTCCTTACAACACACTCTAGTCATCTGAGTGTGTCTTGGGTGTTAGTATGTGAATGCTAAACATAATGCTGTACATGTGATTCGCAAGTGTCAGTAGGATCTATAGGTCCATAGAATCCTTGTGTAGTGCACAGGATTTGGAGCAGTTAGTCCGAAAAAAATGAAAAATCCATACGATACGCCTGCGTCCCACCTGCTTCACCCTTACGTTTTGCATATGTGTTCGCCATGACCTGTCGCCTGCAGCATGCCTGTAGAACAACATGTGCATGAACGCTTTCTCTCTACGGGTTCACGAAGCGATCTACGACCTCGATATGTCAAATGCTCACTCGCAGGTTTGACCATTTTTCGCCCACCGACAGCTGTTATCCATTTGGGTACATGTACATGGTACATGTGTTCACACTGGATGAGCTGGGAGGGGCTTCTTCTCATTTTTCTTTTTCCACTGTTTTCCAGCACATGTCTGCCATCTACACCAGGAAGGGGCTTGGTGTGAAATGTCAAAGTGGGACAAACCTGGCAAATATTGCTCCAAGCTTTTTCTTTTACAGCATTGTTCCGAAAGACAAGCCGCAATTATTAACTTCTTGCGTATTTTGTACGTACAGCCCTAGAACCAATTTTAAAAATGTGCGTAGCTATGCGTGAACACAAAAGTTTTAATCGCAAAAGCCTGAAATGCGTGTTCACGCAGACTTTTGATTGGAAGTAGTCTCTGGAATGGGTGCTAACGTAGCTTAAGGCTGAACCGCTAGGTAACCACTGCTATTTTATTGTCTTCGTCTTCAGCTACTGTTGTGTAGCCAACTTTAAAGTTCTTTACCAACTGCAGCATTCTCACATGGTAGTTTATCAAGCCTGCTACAAAAGCGCTCATTTTCTGCAGTTTGTCCGGTTCTAAATCGTCCGCTTTTCCCATTCCGTCGGGCTGTCGGAGCTCCCACCATCAGAGGCATATAAATCACCATGAAGGGAAGCATCTGCACCAGGGAAGTTCACACGGATGCGACTTGGAGCAGAACAGATGTCTTTTCTTATTTGAAGTAACATCAGATCCATTCAGAGTGAACCCAACACCTTCCTTTCAAACACCAGGAGAACGACCACAACAAAAGGCTCTCTTCCCGTTTATTCTTCTTTCATATACAGGCTTTTTTTTTCCCCCTCTTTTTTTATAAGACAATGGATGAAAATAGTCTTGCCCTTGTGTTTTATGTGGCTCCAGCTGTGCTGTGCTTTGATAAAACTGTTTGATCGCACATCTCAGGTGCACAAATACAAGAACAAGGCCCAGACATGAAGGATAAGAGCTCTGAGAGACTCACAGCTCTCATTTATGGATTTAAATGGTCGCACATTTGTCCTATAGACCGTGACCTTTAATCCTGATTGGCACACCAAAAGGGGGAAAAAACACAGCGCCCAAACACCCTTTTTTTTATCATTCCAAGTGTGCTCTGAGCTATCAACCTGAATAAATAAATACCGCTCTTATCTCACGACGCAAAGCCAGATAAGCGTCCCCGCCGGGACTGAATGGAGGAAGCTGTCAGCACCTATATTTTGCTTCGCCTCATACAGAGACCAAATCCTGTTTTTTCCCTCTTCAATCCATAATCCTGGTTTTCTTTCCCTGGAGAGTCATTTCCCTGCATGTGCGTGAGACGCCACACCAGCCGAATGATGCCTCTTTCCTGCTCAGAGTTTTCAGCAACACCGCAGACATTTTTTTAAGGTGGCAGGGAGGAAAACAGCCTTTAAACCTGTCTGTGAGACGTATTTACTCAGCTGTACTCCATTAACCTGTTTATCACAGTACCTTCCTGCTTTTTGTTGGAACACCTGTAACTGCCGAGGGCAGGAGATTTAACCGTTTAAAAACAGGATTCGGGTTGTTTATATATACATGTATGTATATATATATATATTTTTATATATATATATATATATATATATATATATATACTGCTCAGATTCTGCAGAAGAACACACCAGGAACCCCAGCAGACCCTTTTGGAGATGAGATGACTTCACGCCGGCCGAGGGCCATTTGTCAGCCATCAAACCTGCTTTGAAGAGGCGCGCCTCACTGGAAGTTTCTATTCTAGTTTAGACATCTGTTGCAAGAACAAAGAAAAGAAAAAAGTCAAATTTAAACTCTCATAGAGCAACGCTGCCCCCTGCAGGTTAAAAAAAAGCACAGCATCATGCCTGTTCAGGTCAAACAACTGGAAGCTTTTATTTTGGTAATTCTCTCCTGCAGCACTCCTGCAAAAAAGTCTACCAACAAAAGCATCGCACACGTGTCAAGGATATCCAAAGGAAGTTTTTAAATTATTATGGGATGGCCACACGACCTACAGCTTGGTGATCATTTTGTGTCAAAGTGTGAAATTTGCCAATTTGCACAAGGGAAAAGAACACTTTTGTTTTAGCGACCTTCTTGAAGTGTCTCACACTCTCCACCAGATTAAATCTATAACCGCAGCCAAAGTTTTGTTGACCTTTGACCTCTGAAAGACGACGCCATCTTGAATTTTCAAAAAAATTACCTGTATTCCCTTCTACAAATTTAAACTCCTATACATATACAATAAATACATTTTTAAAATGTGTAACTATGATATCGTTTGCATTTAAACATTTATTTAGTTGTCATTACTTCTGAAGTTTTACCTTTTTATAAACACAAGCTTGACACCTATTTTCTTTTAAACTTGAGTTTGAACTTTACATTTTAAGGAATGAATTTGAAATTTGACAAAACTTTGAACAAAAGGAGCAACAAAAAATCGGTTTCTTTGGCTTGATTATCAATGCAACATTTTTCTGGTAGTAACCACACTTTATCACAATTGATACTATTTAGGAGATTATTCTAGGAAATGACACCCCTAGTTAAGAAACTTACAGAGCCCTGGACATGACATTAAAAAAATTAATAATTGTGGCCACAAATTAGCATTTTTTTTTAGCATTTTTTGGCACAAATCTGCATTTTAGTTTCATCAATTCCTGCTACTAATATGTGCCCACAAAATACAAAATTGAGCCCACAAAATTGTCATTTGTGGCCACAAAATACTAATTTGTTGCCATAAAATACTAACTTCTGTGCACAAAATGCTAATTTGTGCCCACAAAATACTCATTTATGCACAAAATACAAATTTGTGGCCACAAAACTAGCTAAGAACAGTGAGGGTTGTGGTTGCTGAGGCAGAAATCTTTCATAGTCAACATATACACTGCATATAAACAGTATAAGAAGCCACCTCTGAGATGAGCCCCTTTAAAACAGTTTGTTATTGACATCTTCATTTTGTCCACTAGGTGGTGCAATCGAGTCATTGCTGGAAAGAATCACTGATTAATTTGAACAACTTTTTTTAATAATGAGACATCACAGCAGAAGTGGAGCTTCTTTTAATTCCTGTGTTCAAAAAATGTACCTTACTGTTTATATGTATCTGTTTAATTTACTTTTTTAAATAAAGCTTTGGTGAATTGCTGCTTTAAAATAGTTGTTTTTGTGTACATATGTGTACATATTCGTGTGTGCTCCGTTGCTGAAAGTCATGCCTGCAGCTGAGAGGTCGAGATGTCGGCGTAAAACCGCTGGCACATGCTCACCTTCACCAGACTTCCTCCCCCTCCTCCACAAATACGCCTCCCATTGTAAATCACTTAGCAAATATGTCGCCATGGTTACAGTAATGCAATAATTGCTGTGCTTGAATCAGGGCTTGACCGCTACACTGGGCCTCTCAGGCATCAGCAGCTGAAAAAAAAAGTGAGACACTTAAATTGATGTTGGAATTGATCTGATGTTTGAGGCGGGAAGGAAAAAAATGATTTATAAATGTGTTTATTTGAACGTTTTGTCCATTTATAATTGGAATTTTTCCAGATTAATTAAAAATTGATTGAGCTTTTATTTTAGTAGTCTTTTAAAACCAAAAGAATAATCTCCTAAACTAGTAATAAAAAATATTAAATAGATTTTTTAAATTCCAGATTTTTTCTGTATGTCAGCTGCTCTCTGCTGATGGATTCGGCTTTTACCTTCGATCAGATTATACGGAACGTTTCACTGCAGTGATTCATCAGAGAAATCAACCGCTTTAGACAGAAAACATTTACATTTCTGTTGAAATCACTTTCATCTAATGGAACTCATTGCAATTTTCAAACGCAGCCGGAACCACTTCATATTAAACGATAATTTGAGATTTTTATTTGTTTATTTGCTACATTTAGTTGTTTGTTTTTGCATTGAATTGATGTAAACACAAACAGCAAACAGTGGGTCATTCTTACTTAGCAAATGGACTGAGAGGCTAAAACATTTTTTTAGACCCAACAGAAAAAAACAGGGAAAACATTAAGTCCTTTTGGTTTTCAGCAAAAAATATATAAATATATATTTTTAAATAGTCTGAACTCTGAAAGAAAACTAAAATCTGGTAAAACAGGATAAAAATTCAGAGAAAATTCATCATCCAAATATAAGTTCTGATTTTACAAATAAAAAAATGTTCTTAGGTTAAAGTTTCTAAAAAAAATTGACAAGTTTAATCAAACATTTTCAAAATTGTGAAAAAAAGTCTAAAAGTTTTGATAAAATATAATTATCTATATCTTAAAGTCTTAGAAAATGAGGTGATCATATGAGTCAAAATTCAGTCAAACAAATCAGGATTCTGATTACCCTTCAAAGTAAAGTTTAAATCCTATAAATAAAGTTTGAATTTTAAAAATAAAACGTCACAAATTTGATTATTGTTCTTTGTATTTAATCAGAAACTAGAACTTTTAGATTTTAATCAAAACATTTTGGAAAAATTCTTTATTATAAGAGGAAAACACAAACAGATTTTTGCATTAAAAGGGTCAAAAGTAATGAAAAAAAAATGATTTTTTTAAGGAATGAATACTCTTGTTTTATTGTGTTTGTTTGTAACCTTCACTCTGGTCAGGGTCATGAAGGAGCGGAGCCTTGCATTAGCCATAAACAGCCATGAAACCAAACAGATATTCTGTATATTTTACATGTTTTGGGGCTTTTGGGGGAAAATGTTAAAAATTCATTCATTCATTTTCCAATCCGCTGTATCCCTTTCGGGGTCACCGGAGCCTAACCCGGCTACTCATGGGCGAAGGCAGGGTACACCCCTGGACTGGTCGCCAGTCTGTCGCAGGGGCCACAATCACACACCCATACACACTCACACCTAGGGACAATTTAGAGTGACCAATTAACCTGTGAAGCATGTTTTTGGACAGTGGGAGGAAGCCGGAGTACCCAGAGAAAACCCACGCATGCATGGGGAGAACATGCAAACTCCACACAGAAAGGTCCCCCAGCCAGGACTTGAACCAGGAACCGTCTTGCTGTGAGGCAGGAGCGCTAACCACTGCGCCACCGTGCAGCCCATGTTAAAAATTTAAACCGCAAAAAGGAATCAGGTTATAGTGATCTGTTTTTACATTTGTCTTTTGAGATTCAGTCCAGCTTTCAAAAATCAAAGGCTAAAAAAAACTATCATGTCAGAGGGTAACATCCGCTGGTCACATGATCAAATCCCCACAACATGCCCCTTTGGTTCACAGAAATCTATGGAGGCTTTTGGTGGGGCAGAAGATCTCATTAGCTGCTGTGTTTGTGAGGTTGGATGTGTGTGAACTTAATTAGCCGAGTTCTTCCTGATCTTTAACGGGTTATTGAATATTTGAAAGGAGGCTCGGCCTTCCAGGCTAAGTGACGGGGCCAGTTTGACTGTGAAGAAGGGCAGATCAGCCATTAAGGAGTCTGGGATGGTCCTATGGTTTCGCACAGAACCCAAGGGCTCATGAATAATACACATTCCTGGGCTGTGTTTGAGGAAGCCCCATGACGCCTGATGGATTCAGGGAACTGAGGGTTTTCTCCACGCTTCCTTGCTGCAACTGCAACCTTGATGAAGACAGTAGCCAGGTTGTCATGGTAATATGCCATTTTCTCCTGACATTTCCAAGATCTCTGTCAGTGGCTTTGGGGGATTTTTTTTGTTTTATTTTATTTCCCCCCCGTGAAGTGCCGCTTTTCTCAGATGTGGGGTTAAATCAAGCTGAAGTCACAGCTTCAGGCTTGTTACAAATGTCAAATCAGAAGATTTCCTCCAGGCTGAGGAGTTTTTTTTTCCCAGCTCCTTCTTACCTGTGGTAATATATAAGTACTAAACTGATGTCAGATTAACCATGAACAAGCCGCTTCACTGCTGGTCTCTCTCAGGTCAGAGCAGCACCACGGCTTTAGTGCGAGTCTGGATAGAGATGTTCAGCTGCTCTCCAGTGAAAACCAGTCTGAAGAACCATCAAGCCAAATGTTGATCTGGTAGAATTCCTTCCACAAAAGCAATAAATGATATTTCAGTGAGGCCATCAACATGCTGGTAAATGCAGATTTACTGAGCAATATTTTTTAAATTGTCTACCTGTTTGTACAAAACAAATCCAATTCATCTTTATTTAAAAAAAGACTTCACAAAAAACAGTTAAGAGGTGCCCTGACAGGGGTGGTACTGGAATTTCTGGGGCCTTGGGCAAAAAGGGGGCTTGAACCATTGTGTTATTTTACACACACAAAAAAATATTTAAAAACGTTTTGGCCATGAAACAATTTTAAAAAGTAAATTATTGTCTTTTGAAAAGAAAAAACAAATTGAAATGAAAAAACATAAAAAATACTAAACGCTGTAAAAATAAGACAATTAAAATCTATTTAATAAGTAAAAATTTTCAGAAAAATGCAATACAAAAAACTAGTATATCATCAGTAAAAGATATTTCAAAATAAAAAAATATATGATAAAGTTTAGCTTTAAGAATATTAAAAGTTAATAAGTATGAATATAATTAAATAAACGTTCAATTTTAAAGGCACAAACAAGTTATTGTTTGAAATAAAAACAAATGAAAAATAGAAAATAAATAAATGCAAACATTTTATGCTTTCTTTCATAATAATAACATTATAAAAGTGTATTTTCTTCGTAGATGATGCTGTTTTTTTCTCTTGCTAAACCAGGATTTTACTTTATTTTTTATTTGTTTTGTTCCCCTTAATGTAATAAAAATCAATGAATAAATTGATTACTGTATTTAGGAACAAAAACAAGAAGAATCGTAAACTTCATGATGTCAAATTATCCTCTGTGTGTCAAGATCTTCTGTTTTTTATTTTATTTAAGATGTTTTATTGTGTTTTTCTGAGGAGTAGATCTTTCATAAAGTTGGACTTTTTTCTGCCTCTTCATTATAGTCATTTTTTCCTGTTATAAACGAATAAATTTAATTTAAAAACCGATTTCAAAAAGCATCAAGCTGCATAAAATACGCTAAGAAAAGCAGTTTTGTGCAGAAATCTGGGGTGACGGTGTTCTCCTCCTTCTTCCTGCAGGAAGCTGAAAGGGGTCCTGGAGGACAGGGATGGCAGCCTCATGAACACATAGCTGCAGCAGATGACTTATGGTGATGCATAACTCGCCTTTTCCCCCGCGAGTCTGCCTCATAATTGCTCCCCTCAGCCTTTCCCAGCAGCTCTGGATGGATTTTAGCCTAATGATGACCTTCAGTCTGTCCTTGCTCAGGTATTTCGATTAGTGAAAATACCCAGGTGATGGCCCACCCCCCCGCGAGCGCAGCGTCAGATGTAAGCTTCTTCCATTACACCTGCGCTACATTAAGCATTTGGGTTAAAAGCTTTCATAATCGGGGCCTGTTCTCATTTCCAAGATCAATACTGACCTTGACGACAGAGCTTTGCCCACTCCGTGCACGTTCGTGCATGCACGTGCGTGCGGGGGCAACGCTGTGCTCCCTTCATCATCCTGCAGATACTGCGGCTGTTTTTCTGCCTGACGCCTCCTCACTTGATCCCGAGGTCCACTCCACTGGCTGCTGCCGCAACAAACGCACAAGCAGAGCCCATTAATGAGCGCGCACGCGCATCCGCTTTGCAGAAAATGTGCACTTTCAGCGTGCACGTTGCAGTGTAATATTCACAGTGTGATGAGCTTTTTTTTTTAACCCAGAGGTATGTCCTTCACGCTCAGAATCCTCCATTTCCTGCACAAACTTCTCTCTAAACAATTCAAATAATAAAAAAATACATATTTTGATGGATATCTCTGTGTTTGAGCAGCTTCTTGTGTGCCTGCCCGCTGTTTACTTGTGCTCGGTGGTGAGTGGGCGTTCAGGGACTTTCAGAAAAGTCTGCCGGCTCCAGCGTTTTTACGAATGCCTCCTCTTTGGCAAGAGGGGAATCAATATGTCAGGCCTTAGGGATACAAGCTTGACCTCTGCCTGCAGTTTTTCAGAATTACCTGCATCTGGAAAGCAGTTCTGTCTGTACCATAGATGTAAATATGAACTTTTATTTCCATCCTTATTTATTTTTTGTCGTGAATTATGACATTTTTCCTTTAAATTCTGCCTCACTAAAATGTAAATGTTTTGGTATTTACAGGAACTTCCAGATTCATTTCAAATTCATTTAAAATTCATTTAAAAAGCATCCTGCAGTTCACCAGGTAACCACTGGGGGGCTTCTTATCACAAGTGGTCCACACCCACTCAAAGGTAAAATGTTGACATTTTTCAGCAGAAATCAACATGGTGGGTTCAAGAAGTATCTACAAGAGAAAAACTAACTTAAAAATCAAAAACATTGAGGGTTTTTTGGGACATGTCTTTTGATAACACGCTTCATTTTACTGAGACTTCAGGGTTTGAGGTTCATTAAAGCTCCTTCTTCATGCACGGCCTCTCAATTTGTAATTAAACATTAAAGTTTGTTTTTGTTTTGTCCTAGAAAAATACACAGGTTTTTGTGACTATGGCTAAAAACAGCACAAGACCACAAGGAACACTTTAAAACTAGATGAAAAGATGATCGGAGTTTACAAAACCACAGTAGGTTGTTTACAAGAGGGTTGTATTTTCAAAATAAAAGCACATTATCTATTATCCATGAAAGTTGTGCAAAAAGTTATTTTCGAAAAACCATATCACAAACACAAGCGGGCATAATTTGATTAACATTGCTGGGATTTTCTCATGTAAGGTTGACACATTTTTGTGGTCATGTGACTTCCTGATTTGCATTGGGTTGAATTGAAGCCAGTTTGGTCAGATCGGCATCAAACCTTTACGAAAATGGTGAAATGTGCAACACCAACATGATGGTCGGTCATTGGGGAAACGTAGCTGTTATGTTCACACAGGCTTGTGACATTCGCTACTTGATACTCGTGCATTTACGGCACATACAGTTGAAAAAGGCTTAGTGCGAAATTTTGAAGCAGCGCAAATATTGCAAATCTTTCTCCAGGCAGCTTTATTCCGATATATGAAAGACATGGTGTCATTGAAACACAATTATTAATTTATCCTCCATGATTAATTGTTTCAGTGGTTGACACTTCCATGAATTAAAAGAGATGCCATCACCACTACTACCATGATGTCAGCAGCGGCCACTTGAATGCGCGTTGCTGAGGGCGGTGTGAACGTAGCTTAACAAACCGCCTTTAAATTGGCCCAAACCAGGGATCACATGACCACACACTATGAGGACAGCTTTGAAGTCTGTGACTCAGGATGGTTGCCAAATAACATGCATATGCCATCTGATAATATATAAAAGGCCTTTAGTATCAGGACGAACGGCTTTGCCACTATTTCGAACTGCATTCCATCTACGTGGGCCTTGGCCCTGGCAGAGCAGGCGGCCATGGCTGTGTTCATTGTCCGCGCGCTCAATAGGCAGCACATGGCATGGGCAGCAGTCAGTGGGGCTAAATTTGTGCCTCTCTGTTCATTCCGGGGATATTTGTGACTTGCTCCTTGTTAACTCGCTGCACTCCTTGCTGACAACAGGTCTCTGTGCATCACGCGCCGCCACCACCAGCCAGCTGTGTGCTCCTCTGCAAAGCAAATGGTGATGGACAGACCTTGAACCTGAAAAAAGAATAATTAATATACTCTGCCTCCTTTTTTGTGATTTTGTTTTATTTTGATAAGTACAAAAGCATGGATTTTTACCCAAATATGTTTAAAAATAAATGTTTATAGTAACGTTTTCAGGCTTCATATGTTTGATAATTCATAAATTTATTATTTTTTATATTTAATTATGTCGATTAGGGGCTACTTTGACAGAAATACTAAATCAAAGACCGCATCTTTCACTCCAGAGAGATTCACTGTTGTTTCCCTGGTAACAGGCAGCCCCGTGGCCCCTTCGTTGCCACTGCATTTTTTTTTTCTGGACCGTGCCACATCAACAATAGGGGTGTTTGTACCCTTACAACTAACGCGAGAGCATTTAGATGCTTGCATTTATAGCAAAAAAAACGTTAATTTATGGTTTTGATACCGTTGCTTTGTACATAAAGCTTGAAATTGTCTTTATGAAAAGTAATTAAGGTGTAAATATTGTTAATAACGCGCTATCCACCCCTCTTCTTTCCTCAAGTGGCGCACAATCAACATTCCCCCGAACTGTCAAAATCGCTTGTTGCTTCCTCTCCTAGCCTTAAAAGTAGTTAGCGAGCTAGCCGATTATAGAGCTCCACTCGAAAGAAATATATCGACAAAGTTTTCCGCCGTAAAGAATTGAAAATAAGCCGAAAGCGCCGCCCATGTGACGGTAAGCGGAGTCCCGCTGCACGCGAACGGGAGCTGCGCTGTCGGGAAGGCGGCTGAAGTGCAGCTGGATGTGACAGGGTCGTCATCAGGTAAGCTGCAGGTAGCTAGCCTAGCAAGAAAAAAAAAACGCCTCTGCCTTTGCTCTGATACTAATGAACCCGCTTATTATAGCGTTAATACACAAAATGAATAACTTTTATGGCCACAAATAGAATACATTTGTCCTAAAAATGCTGCTCCAGGATCCAAACCGTGATTCGTGATTGTCTGCTTTGCTATGCTAGCCCCCAACACCTGTCCACACAAGTCCAGTAGTTTGATAAAAGCAGACTTTCAGACTCAAAGGGGGGTGGGGGGTGGGGTTACTGAACATTTTTTACTTTTTTAAAAACTATCTATCTATCTATCTATCTATCTATCTATCTATCTATCTATCTATCTAT
>BSAI01000123.1:10311158-10358103 GCA_036245035.1 Adrianichthys oophorus
TATCTATCTATCTATCTATCTATCTATCTATCTATCTATCTATCTATGACTTTTCAGTCAAATAAATCCATGTTTAATATTACATTTATAAGGAAGTGTTGTAATACTTCAAAAAACACCAAATGTTTTTTGGTGTTTATAACATATTCTTGTGGCAAACGAAGGACAAATAGAAAAAAAAAATTAAGCCTAAAATTGCATTTCTGATTATTATCTGAGCCAGTGAAAAAAAGTTGTTTGAAAGGGACTCTATTTGTGACGTTAAAAGCTACTACGGTAAGCCACAAGGTCCATTTTGATGCATCCACATGTAGATGACTAGATCTATGCGTCTTTGTTGTCACTGAGGTAATGTTAGGTTGGCATTGTGAGGGGCTGTAAGCTAGTGGAACTGGAAGTAAACAAATGGATGATGGGAAGGGGGCAGGCTTACTCTACGCAAGTAGTCCCGCCCACAACTCGGAGGTAAATTTCTAATGAACCGCCCTGAAGAAACTAAGTCCTAGAAAATGACACAGGACTTTTGACGGCATAATCACTCTTTGAAAAAATGATCGGAGTCGAGCTTCTCATGTTGCCTTTTTCATTTCACCCTCTTTTAACACCCCTTGTGAACATCCTGGGTTTTAATTGAATTCTTCCTGATTTCTGTCTTTAAATAACATGTTTCTCGCTGGATTTTATCCCACCAATCTGTTTTCTAATTAGTCTTTGAATCATTTGCTTGTTTCTGAAAAGATGAAGCCGCTTTGGGTGGAAGAACACTAAATCTGGCGGTGTGTACGGCTGAGCCAAGCAGCTCGGGGTCAAACAGGACAGGGATAATAGGAGGGGAGGGGATCCAATGTTGGAAGGAAAGGAGCTGTGGTTGTTTGTCTGCCGGGCTTTTGTTTGTTTTCTTGCCGCACGGATCTAATCAGAAGGTGTGGAAGTGGCTGTCGTTTTGTAATGAGGATATTAAAAAGTTAATTAAAATAGTTTGGATGGTTTTATTTTTAGGATTTTATGAAAGTAGACGGACTACTTTCATTGATGGTGTCAGGTGACTTCGTCTCTCTTCCGTGTCATTTCCTCAAAGGTGAAGTCACAGCTGAGATTAAAGACCCATGTCCCCGTCTACCCCCCTTAGATATTAGCAGATGCTTTGCTAGTGGGGCAAACGTGACCTTCCAAGCAGGAGCAGACAGTAAACAGGTCTGTTTATCCTGATGGGAGTCGACGAAGCGCCCAGGCTGCAGCGTCACGCGCAGGCTTTGTGTCGGGCAGGGGAAGACAGACGCTACAGCTGTTCTATTGAGTCCGGGATCGAACAATCGTGAAGCCGGATCTCTGACTCATCAGTTCTGTGACGCTGCGGGTCCATGGCTCATGTGATGCCAGCCAGCATGTCATCAGCATCCCTTCTTTTTATGATCTTGATGCAGAAACGTCAGTTTCCCCTTTAGATAACCAGGGACTTAGAATATCAAAGAGTTGGAGGGGTGCTTCACCCGTAAAGGTGAGGGGTGAAGAGGAGTCAGAGGAGGATGGAGATGAGGCAGGAGGGGGAGGTGGAGTCATGTGGCGGTTTCCTGGGGGGTGGTATTAAAAGCAATGATGGAGCAAGGACAGGGCGGCTTCAGCTCTACTTTATTGCCCCTATTAGATTAAAAAAAAGAATGAAAAAAGGTTAAATTCACCAAACCTAGAATGCATAAAGTCTGTGACAACTGATGGAGCTGGGCATGAAATTGGGGAAATACCTCTTGAGATGAGAAGCTGCTGCTGCGAGCACAGTCTTCACCACATCAGTCTTCCTCTCCATTCCAATGGAGAGGCAAGGGAAGCCGGGATTCAAAGTGGCTGTCATCTCATTGGCTGGGTCCATGAGGGAGGTTCTTGCCACGGGCTGGTGGGCAGGAAGGGGCTGGCTTTAGGGGTGTGTGTCTGGCTGGAAGTGTTGCAGCCACATAGTTTTAGGAGACACTCTGCTGCTTCCTGCCTGCCTGCCCTGCTTACTCGCTCTGGCTGAGAGAAAATCCCCGTCTCGGGATGGACTTCTGGAATGACATGAATGGAGATTCACGTGGTCGTTAGCTCCTGCGGATGGGACTGAAGGGGAGCCACAGTGGAAATCAGTGGCTCAGGAGCGTCGATTGACGCTCAGGTCTGGGACTCAGTGAAACGAGGTGGGGGGAAACTGTCATTATGCCTGATTGTCCTTCCTTTTTTCATAGATTTTTTATTTAATAATAAGGTCTGGAGTTTTGCTGCAGTGTGCTGCATACCAGTCTGAGTGGGGAGGGACTTTACCTCTGTGAAAGACAGACGCAAAAATATTGAAACTGCTGGAATTTGCGTCATTTGAAGTCCAGTAATGGACTTTCCCTTTCAGGTCCTGGGGAGTGGCGTAGCATTATCCCAGCAGTTGCTGTCTCCTGATGTGCGCCGTCTCCACTTGCTTTGTGGGTTTCGAGGTCGAGCCACACAAGCAGAATGTTTTTGAAAACAGCTCCTGACCTGGTTGAGTCCTAACGAGATTCGGGACTTGACTTTCTGAGTTGGTTCTGTCCAGATTTAGTTCTGCATCTCCAACGCTGGGCCAAGTGTGGCCAATGGCAAACGTCGTTGTAGGCCAAAGTTCTCGTCCTTAGTTTGGGTGTAGATGGAGGGGAAGTTGATGTTTTTTTTTGGTCCATTTTTCTAAGTGGGACATCAGACCAACCCTTCCTGTTAAAAGCACAGCATGTTCTGCCTGAACTTTGTTTGCTTCTAACCCCATTCCTGAATGGTTTGGTTGAAGTGTTTTTTTTTTAAATACTTTTAGAGTAAAGTTTGGTTTGCCACCTTAATTTTTTGCAATTGTTTTCAATTAAAGGTTTAGTGTTTGACGTACAAAGGCTGTAATGTAATCAAAAGTGTATTCCTTGATGTTATTGTTTGGTTATCTGCACAGATTTGCTTTCATAATGCTGGGATGTTCTGTTAATCATCATATTTATCTGAGCAGCGGAGCTCACCTCAGGCTGACGACTGCTCTATAATTAGTTGATGACCTGCCCGAGTCCCCTTGGCTTACCGCAGAGAAGACGTGTAGGAAGAAAACAAATCTGTTTACAGAAATGTCGGGTTTATTTAAAAAAAAAAACCTTTTGTTCTAATAAAAGATGGAGGGAAGTCCTGTGTCTGTCCGTGAGCTGGGTTGTCTGGGTCATATGGGTTTAGTTAAGGCTATTATGATATGAGGCACACCTGCCTGCTGACTCTGAGCATATCTCCTAGTGTTGCCTCCCAACAGTAGCTTAGTCCTGAGCTCACTCACCCATCCTTAACGCTAATGGTTCTTGATATTATCAAACTCTAGGATTTGTGGCTTACGCTAAAGACAATTCCATAATCATCACAGCTTATTTCAGTTTCATCTGCAGGTTATATCCTGTACAGAAACAAGCTAGAGAGCATGTGGAGTCTGTTTCCATTACTCACTGGAACATTTTCCTATTTTTTGCTCTCCGGTGAGGGCCTCTCTGCGCAGCCTTGAAAACTCTGACCGCTCATTCGTTTTGGCCATGCAAATCACCATTCAGCCGTGGTTTGCCAAACTAAAATGGTAATAAATGGAAATTTGGCCACTCAGGAGCCTGGTTTCTCGTCTCCCTCAAATGTGATTTGAATTGTATCTCTGTAACATTGGAGGAACCTGGCTAACTACACGACGCCAGCCAAACCAAGGAGCTCCTCAGCTCTGCTGTGCAAACACAAGCAGCAAAGTGCACGGATACCAGACTAATGGGCTTCATACGTGCTATTCAGAGGTCAATCCAATGACTTTCACTCGAGACGGCCCAGTCCCGCTGACTCTCATTCAATTAGGGAGACTGACAAAGATAATGCAGCTGCCAGCTGGCGGTGAGCGTCCGTAAACCTTAACGTCTGAAGCTGTGCCGCTCCACTTCATGTCTCTGGATTTTAGAAAAACTGGAAAAACGGACGGTAGCTGCCTCACTTGGGGTTTTGTATTTACCCCTTATGCTACGTTCACGCCGGGCATGTGACACACGTTTGAGAATGCACTGAATTTGTGTTCTTGAATGCATGTTTAGCATACTGGTGTTCAGAGTTGGGTGTCGCTACCCAATACTAGCTGGAAGAGGCTTGGTGCGAAATGTCAATCTTTCGAATTTTGCTTCAGGCTTTTTCTTTCTTAACTCTATTCCGAAATATGAAAGAATTTATATAATTCCATCTGGGAACAAACTTCAGTGATTCATTTGTCCTTCATGATCAATTTTCAAACAGTCTGTTCTTCTGTGAATTAAAAAGGATACTACTCCTACATCATTACCAAATTTGAGTCCCTGATTGGTCAAAGTTCAACAGGTTTAACTTTAAGCACTTGTTCAAAGGCCACGAGGTTTGAATGTAAAGCACAAAAACAGTTGTAGAAATTTGAGTAGTGATGCATGAATGCAAGAGTTATGAACTTGGAATCCAGTTAAAAAAACGCACATTTTGAGCTTTTCATTGGAAGTGGTCGCTTTAACATGAGTTATTAAAGTTGATCTGAACGTATCTTTAAACTTTACTGAAATTAAAATGTTAATTTATGACTATGGAACGACTAATGCTATGTACACTGGGCATGTGTTGCACATTCAAGGTTGTGCTAAACACATTAGGGCTGTCAACAATTAGTCGACATCATCGACTAACCAACTATAAAAAATCATTGATGCTAATTTGGTATTGTCGAGAAGTCGTGTCTTCTTTTTGCTCTTTTCATGAGCATCTGAAGGAAGCATCCCACGGTCATGGTGTCTTCCTAAGTGTAGTAAAAATACAATTCGGGAAAAATTTCATTTTTGCTCTAAAATGCAGAATAATGGTGGATTTTAAGTTTATAAACTAAAAATAAGCCGAATGTGTGGCGCTACTATCACTGGAAGTAAACAAATCTTCAAAATAAAGTGTCGGTGAAGCTTCCCTTTTGCGAAGTAAAACTAACGAGTGCATTTTTGTAATAAAAAAAAAAAAAGAAACAAGACTGAAGTTCCATTTACTGACATAAGTTCTGAACTATTTTTTTTAATAAGCTAATTTTCTTTAACACCAAAGCTTTAGCTCCAGTGTTTATATTTTTTTAATTCGCTACCATCTATCAGGTTAAAGAATTAATTGCACTGCTTAGCCCAGACTTGGAAGAGTCCAAAGACTTCAGACCATAGTCATATGCTTCATCTGTTTAACCTTTGTCAGCTTAAACACTCTCAGCAGCCTTATAGACGTGATGTCTGACAAAATCCCTTTCAGTCATGGTGCAACAATACCAACAGAATTAAACTTAACTCTCACAATGGACTCCTGCTGTGGGCAGGATCACTGCAGTAGTTTTCAGATTTGAAAAAATAAAAATTGGATTTGAGTGACAATCTCTTCTCACAAGGAGATTTTTTCCCCCTATTGGATCATTTTGTATGTAGAGCCTGAAAGCAGTCGAGTCGTAGAAACTTGCGTAGCTACAAGTGAATGCAACGCGGAAGGCTGAAACGCACATTTACTGGTGTTTACATAGACTTTTCATAAGCGTTTGCTTAAATACGCGCTGCCAGAGTCAGTGTGAATGAAGATTTAGACTTTACTGAAATCAAAATGTTAAGTTCTGACTGTGGAAGGACTAATTCATTCAAGAACGTGCTGAATGCGGGTTCATGACCGCTCTTTTAGCATTATGGACTTCACGCTGGACTGTCGCTACTCGATTCTAGTGCATGTTACTACCAAATCCAAGTCTCTTATTGGTCAAAGTTCAACCGATTTAACGTTCAATGGCCGTGCATTTTGTTCGTAGAGCCCCAAAGCAGTTGTAGAATAATTTGTAGCTTTGTGCGTTTACATAGACTTTTCATTGGATGTGGTTGCTTGGATGTGTGTTGCTGAGGCCAGTGGGAATGTAGTATCAGAGTAATTTCTAAGAGATTGAAGTTTTACCTTCAATCTTTTACCTGGAGGACGGTCAACAAAAGTAAGATTGTCCCAACACCCCATGCCGCCTTCCTATCTGCTGACCATCTGCCCTTCCCTTCTATCCACAAACCGTCCTTCAAAGAGCTATTCCTCACCTCCATGTAAACTAAACCGTGCTGCATCAAGGTGTTGCTGAGCCAGAGGTGCAGTGTCCAATAATGTCAAATCAGCCTAAACTAAAACTGCATGCACCACCTCTGACTTCAGCCACTTTTTTTTCAAAGCAGCCATTATTGCAAGCAGTTTTTCTTCCCTTGTGGGTTTGAGCGGTTCATACTTCTCAGGCTGAATCTTATTATATTGCAGAGGCTGACTGTTTTCTCTCAAATTAAGAGTTTTATGCTGGAAGTGGAGTCAGAGATCCCTAAAAAAGATTTTTCATTTTGCCTGAAAAATGAGTAGTTCTGCAATTGCTTTGATGCCACATCACAGTAAATTAGGAAAAAAAACTCTCTGAAATGCGTGGGAAAGACAAACCTTTGTTTAGTGGACTGTACAAACATGGAGCAGTCCTTATCAGTATGGATGCGGTCATGTCCCAGCATGTTTTTTCTCCAAATCCCAGGATCTTTCCTGGCATATGCTGCTTAAATGTTGTTTTTGAATTTCATGTAAACCAACTTCTACAAAAATTTCAGGATCTGTTCCTTTTCCATCTCCTCTACCAAGAATTGCCGTTTTCCTCTTTCATATCAAGAGTTTGGGTAAAAACTGGCACCAGTGTCCCTTTTTGCACCAACAAAGTGGGTTATCTCGATCAAACACTTTCTCTACCTTCTAAAAATAAGACGGGATTAATTGTTTAAATGGTAAATACTTTGTAGCGCTTTTCTACCCTCCTTGAAGACCCAAAGCACTTTACAGTCATAGTCCCAGTCATCCATTTACTCACCGATGACGGGTCCACTGCCGTAGCTGGTGCCAACCCCCCACCAGAGGCAATGTAGGTTTCAGTCTTGCCAAAGGACACTTCGACAAAATGGGCGGACAAGGTGGGAAATGAACCTGAAATCTGCTGATCAGAGGTCGACCGCTCTACCGCTCCCCCCCCCCGATATAGAAGCTCCTGATCTCATTTCACACCATCAGCACTAAAAATCGGACGATATGATTTGATGCAGGACAGAGGCTTGAATGGATGATCTCATTCAGAAGCAAGATACAGAAGAAAACAAACTTTTTTTTGCCACCAACATAGTTTGAATCGACAAAAAGTTAAGTCTAAAGCAGATTACAGGTATGTTTGAATGTAATTCATCTATTTTAGAGGTTAAGTCAATGGAAGTAACATTATAGTTAGTTCTTGCTGATGGGAAACAAAAGATTTTTGATTTATTTTGACTCAGATTCTATACCTTTTTTACTACCATCAAAATTAAACGGGTTTATAAATTTGGTTTTTATTATTTTTTCATCCCAAACTGTTTTAAACTAGTACTTTTCATTTATTAATGTAAAAGCTTCAAAGACTATTGCACTAAAGTTTGAATAAAATCAATTAATTAACTGAAAATTCGCAGTTTGGATTTAACAAACCCTTTTCTTTAACTTCTATAAGCTTAAAAGGATTTTTCTGTTGGTTTGTGGTGTAAAAATTCAAAATATTATAAATAAAAATGTTACTTATGTTCATTTTAAATCACCTTTTTTGGTTTAAAGCTTTTTTTAAGTGAAACAGATCAGTTTGGGGGTGAAAATGAGAAAAATTTCAGTGATATGAAATTTTATGAAGCTGCGAATTGAATCTAGCGACGACCTTGAGATCAGATTATTACTTGGCTTGAACTGTACTGCGCAAGAGTCCACCAAATGGTTAGGACTGTAAGAAGTATCTGAATATCTGAAAATATGCAAATTTGTGACTGCTGATTCGCGTTTTTTGGTCTCTGGTTTTGTTTACAAGCTTTGGTCTGAAACAGAAATCTCTCGTCAAGGCCAGTCTGAATACAGACCAAACGCAATCTTTAGGACTCAGTCTTAAACAAATTTGTGGACTCTGACCGAACCAAACAATTTTGCCAGTCTGAATACATCCCTAGAAAACAACTTAAAACGACACAACCATAATATAAAGACCACTAGGAAGGCTTTGAAAACAGATCAAAAGATGATTGGAGTGGGAACTTTGTTTACTTTTAGCACTACTTTTAAAATCTAATCTTTCTGGAAACATGAGTTCAAAATACTGAAAATCGTTAAAAGTTCTACAGCCAGCGTTGGAGCATATTTGCTTTTTGGTGCAGGTCTCAGCTTGCCTGGGCTTGTCTGCTGCGTGGCATTTTATTAACAGTTTCTAATGCCTGGTCCTTTCTGTTTTCTGTGGATATACATAAAGCTGATTTACATAAAGCAGTAAAAAACAGAATCATCTTTCAACCAGAGCTTGAGATTTTACAGCACTCTTCTGTCTCCGCCCTCTCTCTGCTGTCTTCAGCTGTTCCCCCCTGCCCACAGTTACGAGCAAAACATTTCCAGATGTGCCGAGAAAGGAGGCTCCTTGCTCGGTAGCTGAGTGAGGAGTTTCATCTTCTAGAGCTAAAGGTTATTTCCTCAAATTGTATCTTGAATAATCGTGGACAGGCACACCAGCATCATCCCACGTGAAATTAACAAGCGTCTATTAATGAGGTGATGCTTAATTTGGACTGGTGAGACCAGCAAATACGAGGATCACTGTCACGTCTGGTAGAGGCATCTGTCTCTGGCCCTCTCTGACAGCTGGACGCTTGCCTAGAATAATGCCACGCTGCGCTGTTTGCTATTGGTTGCACCATCGGACTTGACCCTCAGGCTGGCTCCACCGCTTCCATCTAAGCCCTTTGAATGCAGCGCACAAAAGTCATTGAGGAACTTCAGCTCTATTGGTTTCTGAAAAAATTAAATTGGGCGAGCAAGGAGCCTCCTTTCTCGGCACATGGGGTGGTGTGTTGGGGGGGGGTGTGGGCAGGGGGGGAGAGGTGGGGTTGCCTTCAGGAGGGATCCGTCCCCATGGGACTTTCACCACTTAAATTCTAGGAGACAGGCATAAACAAAACCTGAAAATGTCAGTTGAAGCGTACATTTAGCTAGCCTTTTTCTTGCTGTGACTAATCCTTTTGCTTCTTTCTGTTTCAGATCCCTGACAGAAAGTGCCTTGTGAGACCCTCCCCTCCCTACTTGAAGTGGTTCTCCAAATTTAGCGAAAGGATTCAGCTCATCTTCACACCTGCTCTGCTCCGTCTTCACCTGAGGAACTCAGAGCTGAAGCTGCTGCACGGCGGAGCCCACAGAGCAGAAACAATAGAAGGTGACCGACTTTGTGGCGGTTTACTGTAGAAACCAGGACCCAGTTCGCCCCCTGATATCCACCGCCAAGATCATCTGTCATAAAGGCGACGTATTGAGGACACTGGTGCGGCCAGCACCGGCTGTGTCCAGGCATGCCCCCTCTGCCGCCTCAGAGGCCCGCACCTGAGACGTTCTGATTGATGAACGGTCAACCGCTTTGACTGACACGCTCCACCATACCTTCGTTCCATGCAAAAGACTTTGCTGGTCCATTACCTCAACTTTATCGTGTGCAAGGACAAACCGCATCGGCTAGCGCAACACAGATAATTTATAGCACGTTCCATCAGTTGTCTCTTAATTTATTTATTTTACTTTTAGCCTTCAACTGGAGCACAGCTCAAGTGCTCCTCAGAGGATCTTCCCTCCTCAGCTCTGCAGCCTTCGCTTCTCGACATGGCTCTAAACATAGCCTCCATACGGGACACTAAATGGCTGACCCTGGAGGTGTGCCGTCAGTTTCAGAGGGGGACCTGTTCACGCAGCGACGAAGAATGCAAATTCGCCCACCCGCCCAAGAGCTGCCAGGTGGAGAATGGAAGGGTGATTGCTTGCTTTGACTCTCTAAAGGTAAGTACTTCTCAACATGGAAAAAACACTTTTTAATTGATTTGTAACATCTTTTTGGACTATTAATGCATCTTTTCAGTGAAAAGATACTCCTAAGAGTGTGAGTGCAGGTAGTCCCCCTTGAATTGACTAGTGTGTCCGGTCTCTGCAGTTAGCACCAGTCTGACCCACAAAGCTAAAGGTCAGAGAGGTCCTTTGTCATGTTCACTGCCACTGAGCTTTTTTTTATGCTAAGTTCTTCTAATGTTACAGTGCCTCATCTGCACTTGTAGGCCAACATCTGATCGCCTTGAGTCGTTCCAGAGCTTCTATTCCTGGACGCTTGTCAGCTGTCTCGCTGTATACAACTGTCAGACAACATAAACAGTCAAAAGCTTAATGTGACTGTTGATTCTGACACTAAGCTTTTGCATATTCAAACTTTAGGTAAAAGTTTACCGAGCTGATGCCAAAAAACTATGCCAGACTAAGTGAATAATCCATAATGGCTTAACAGTTTCACGTTTCTGCAGTTATTCCTTCGTGCATCAAACAACTAAATATCTCTCAGATCATGACTGTTCCCTCGAGTCCCCACATGTATCTCGGAGTTAGCCATACAGAGCTTTACAGTGAAAAAAAACAGATGTGACGAAGATTAATGAGGACAAAAGTAGAGCAGGCCATCTAAACAGAGTAAAGTTAATGTTTTCTCTGGGTGGAGCGGTGCAGCATTAACAGAACATACTGGAGTCGCACCAAAAAAAACTCAAGTGCTTCTAAACTTTTCTTGTATTTAAATGCTTCCCTAATTTATCCAAAACTCCCACTCTTAATTGGCGATAAAAGACTTTGGAGCAATTTCTATTAATCTAAATATACTTGAGTAAAATCTGCCAATCTTCAAGACTTTTAGAGGGTGAAATTGCACTGTAGGTTTTTTCATGATGTCTCCAAGTGCTTGTGCCAGTTGGGTACATTTTTAGCTGGATATAAATGAAGTTTAGGAAGATTATATGTCATTTTTATGCCTACTTAGTTTGAAACACAAGATATAAAACTTAACCTTGGCTTCAAAAACATGTATAGCACACACTGAACCCTTTTTCTTCTAAATGAGCAGCTTTAAGTGATACTTTAAGAAGACCCACGTCTCTTTTGATGGAAAATACAACACTTTGACCTCTTCTCCTCGCTGGTTGCCTGTCATTTCGGCTACATGGAAAGAAACATTACCACGACTTCTGATACAACGTTTCCTGCTGGTGTTTGAAACAGAAGTTTGCGTTTATTTCAGTTATTATTAACTACTCTTGCTTACCTTCCCCTCTGCTGTACCTTCATGAAATGCCTAAATATGCATACACAGTTTATTATAAACTCAGATGTGGCACATTTGCAGCAGTTTTTCAGCTGACTCTGGGCCAGTTTAACACCTGTAACACTGACATTTTTTTGACATTCTTTGAATTATTGTAACTCTTCAACTGTTTACGCAAATATTGTAATTCCAGCAGATTTTGAAATTTGAGAAAATTGAGTTTGCGCTGATATGCAACACTTCACCTGTAAAGTGTTGCATATTGGTCCAAAGTCGCTTTTCTCCTTGTCAGAATGCGTTAGAATTGCATTAATTGTGTAAACGGTTGAAGAGTTGCGGTATTTCAAAGAGCGTTTGTTATTTTGTTCTCACTGCAAACAGATTTGTAGCAAATCCAGCTTCATACTTCATGTCCTTCTTGAAACCTTCATAGCCATGATTTTATCTGGAAAAACAAACTGCATCCATGACTTCTTGGCATCTTAATCCTTTAGGAAGAAAACAGAACTTAGCTTACCTTTGTGTGACTTCAGTATTCAAAAAAGTTCCATGTTCCTTGATTTTAGACAACAATGGGAGAGACATTTATAGATGTTAGGTGAATGGTGAAACAACCAATTCTGCTGCATATGTGCCCCCCTTTTAGCCTGTGTGTTTTTTTTTTTTTTACAGTCAAGACCTCCTGACATTAAGGGCTTGGGATTTTAAAATTAAACTTGTTAAAACCAACAAACTTACCATATTTATTGGTAATTTTTCTTTTTATAAAAACACAAAAAAATCATACTGTATTTGTAATATACTCACTCTTCCTTAGAAGAAAATTTCCAAAGTTTTTTGGAATGCAAAGCATTCATTTTTAGAAGTTTGACATGTCAGTTATCTTCTGGAATCCTTAAAAATGTATTGTATTTATTCAATGACAGCAGCTGAAGGACCTCAGCATAATGAAACCTCATAAGGGATTTGCTTAAAGTCCATCTTGAGTGACATTCTTCCCGAGCTGCCATAGCTAGCACGTTTTTGTCCTGGCTTTGGCGTTACATTGATCCAAATGCCCACAATGCCGCGGTCCTTGCTAAATCCATCTCTGTATCTACCAGTCAGAGGTATAGAGGTTCCACATTTCACAGTCTTTCTTTGAGGCTGTCCTCTGGCATATTCAACATCCTTTGCTTAGAATCAAAGGTTTTTGCATGATATTTCCTCCTCCACCACATTGATGATTAGATAAAACATAAAATATTTCCTGGTTTCCATGGCATCAAGGCTTCTTTCCTCTTTCCTCATCATGGTTTGGCTAAGTGGCCAAACTCGGCCATCTTTCGGCTCAAAAAGACTTGATAAGACGTTGATCAAAAGAGAAAAAGCTTTTTCTGCCTTTTTTGTAACACCACAGGAACTTCACAGATCTCCCCAGCAACATGATTTAAATAGAAAAAAAGGTTGTAAACTTAAAGTTCCTCGCTGAAGCCTCCATCTGGTTGGAAAATTTTGGCCTGAAATGTTGCTTTAAAGTCGAGACTCAGGCTAAGCTCTCCCTGTGTTTATGGAAACAAGATGAAGACGTGTTAACAGCCAATTTCTGTGGTCAAGCAGTCGAATTTAAATGTCCCCAACTCTTTTTATGAGTGCCCGTATGGACAGTTTTGAGCAGAAGCCGTGGCAGAAAACTCAATAATATCCATGCGCTCATTATTCATCATTAAAAAGAGAAGGGCACTGACAAAGCAGTTTCTTCTTTGACCTTTTCTTCTTCCGCCTCTTTTTAAATAACAAACACAGGAGCTCTTCATCTTGATGTCATGAAGTTACTGTTTTTCCTGAAAATGCTCATACATGCAGTGTTTGAAATAAATTTATGGAAGCAAAAGACAGAGGTTTCCTCTAGATGCATCTTTTACTGATGTTTGTAAAACCAAAAAAACGGTTCAAAGGTCCAACATTTTTAGCATAAAACTATGTTACGTGATGTAATTGTTGCCAGAAAAACAAGTTTAGGAATATGATTGGATATCACTCTCTCCCACAGCAGTCCTTGACTGCAAGGACCAGATTGTTTTAGGAGTTCTTTTTTTTTTTTTACCACGAGTTTGAGTGATATTTTACCTCTGCTACATGCTAAAGTTTCCACATGCCTAGAGGCTGGCGAAAATTCATTTTTGACATGATGACATCACATTCGGAAAAACCATTAAAAAATTAATGGGGCCAAAATCTTTTATGGGGCTCAAAAACTTACAAAACCAAAACACACACAATCAAAGGCAGTTTTAAAATTAGTGTAGGATGGCTACAGGACTTATGACTTGACGGCTATTTTGCGGCAAAGTTTGATATTTGTGGATTTTCAAATTTTCACACAAACTTTTGTTCGAGTGAAATTTCACACAACAGAAGTTTTTTTTTTACCTTTGACCTGGGGAAGAAGTGGCCATCTTGAATGTGCCAGCTACAAATTTAAACTCCTAGGATTTTAATCTGTCGTCTCCTTACGTCTCCATATGACAAGAAAATATTAGGAATATTAGAAAAAAAACCTCTGTTTTCTAAAAAAAAATCTAAAAGTTTACTTTTGCCAATACTTCCAAAAATCCAAAAAAGTCACCCTTTGGCGACCTAAAATTAAAATAGTTGCTATAGATATAAAACCAGAAAAAAATCTCAAAAAAGATCTGACACAAAAAATTAATTTCTAAATTATCTATAATGACACATACATAGTTATTAAAAAAACACTTTTTGTCATCATTTTTTTTTTTTTTAGTCAAAGAATATACAAGATTCTCTGTATTTTTACCACCTACTAACCTCCAATTTCCCACTTTACTCCTGACTGATAAAAGAAAGAAGGCTTTCTTTTCGGATCAGGAAATGTGTTTGGCTCCATGGCGTGCTGGTTTTCACCCCATTACACCCGTATCCTCTTCCCGGGTCTCCTCCTCATCAGATAGGGTTATCATTCCAGGGTGTGCTGCCAGGTGTAACTTGGCTCGCGATCACAGGGGGCCCTTTTAGTAAACATTTGAAAGGTAAAACTGAGGAGGAAGAGGGCAGGTTGCGGTGTGCGAACATGCAAACTCAGTGTTCAGTATTTAAATGGTGTTGAGTTTAGACAAATTATTACAAATGGAAGTAGAAATGTAGGCTAACAATTGGAAGTACTCCAGGACACAATTATCGCTATTTTATTACTATCCCCTTTCGTCTTATCATTTCCAGTTATTGTCAGTGACAATGGTTCGGCACTAAGTCAGATTTTTCCCTGGATAGGAGGGGGGTTGTTTTGCATTTTCTGTTAGGATGCTTTGCATGGACCAAATGATTCTAAGAAACCGACCCCATTTGGTTCACTCTCCATTTGAAAACTGACAATACCCTGTTTTTTTTTTATTATCTTCACATTTTATCTTATAACACATCAGGGTTTGGTATATTTGTGGTCTACTTTTTAATAGAAATCCAGCTTTTCTCTGTCCATGAACACTGAATTCACATTTAGCCGTTCAATATAAGACAACTCATCAGTTATCTTCACTGAAGTGACATTCAAAAGTCGAAGCTATTGGAACACATTTTCTTGTTTTGTTTGTCTTTTGAGGAGATTCCTGAAGATCTTTTTTGGACTGTGCCTTACATCTGATGTATATCTGATGCAACTCAGACGTGTGCAGGCAGATCTGTAATGTTTCTCAGGCCAAACATGATCTCTAAATGTCTTATTTGAAGGTTTTTTTGTGTGTGTGTCTGTGTTACATTAATACCAAACGGAAAGCAGAGTCAAACTCTAAAGTTGGGGATACTTTGCTTAAATAATGCCATATGATTGTTTTTGACAAACATTTCCTTTAAATTCTTTGGTAATTGTTGTGTTGTGACCATGGGATCATGAGTGAGTGGCGTTTGCAGGAAATGAGCTAGAATCCACGCCTCAAGGGAGTTAATGCAATCCCAGCGATCATGTGACAGTAGGACATCAGCTTGTTGTTAATGGTAATATCTCCTCTTCTTAAATACTCAAAAACTGTCAAAGTTGTGATGATTATTGTCAAATATTGATTAAAGTAGCATCTTGATGGTTTTTCATTTCAAATTGAAATTTGAAATGTTCTGAAAACTTTAAGATGCGTTTATCTTTCCATAACCCACCTTTCCATCAGATCCTCCACAGCTCGTTTGGTTTACTCCCCTTTGCTTTTATTTCCAGTCACATTTTAGCAGGTGACCACCACGCCTGGCTGAGTTTCCATAGTATAAAGGGTGGGGGCTTATGCATCATTGTGTTTTGTCTTGTTGTAGTCGTCAACAAAACAAAGTGGGGAAACAATACGAGGTACTCTCAGGGCTTTAAAGATTTCCTCGCACATTTGTGTCGGAGTCTGTGCAGTCCCTTTTGGGACCGGTTTCCCACACACACTTAAGAGCCTCTTAATCCGGACTCTGCTTCAAAAAGAGCATATTGTAAGTGTTATTTGGGGGCGTGGGGATGCTTGACATAAGTAAATAAAGACGCCGGGAAACTCGAAAAAGGGACAGGTGTTAGTAAGTGATTTATCCACTGAAGGAAAGAAGTAAATCTGGTGTAAGAAAGAATAAGGGCTCATTGTGAGCACGTTTGGCCAAGCAGGGATTAAGGGAATCATTTTCAACCCAATTATCAAGAACATACCTACAAGCTGAATTTAAGGTGTTGCTACAGAAAAACCAGTCCAGACAGAAACTGGATGGGGAAACTTAACACTAATCTTTAGCTGAGAGCTTTCTTAGGTGCAGAGCCTTTTCTGACTTAACTGTAACCATCTTACAGCATTTGCATTTTTTTTTTCTTCTTGGTCTTTGGGATGCTTTGATGGATGTGAATCTTACACCCGTGGCCTCAGTCCCGTTCTCCTCTCTTGTTTTAAAATATGGCCTCGTCTGCATTCCTGAGAGTAATCCTCTCGAACTGGGCCACACCCTGGGCAGAGCAAACACGTGGAGGGGAATGCGTGCGGTGCAGCGGTGGCTAGTGTTCCCCCAGGGTTATTCACAGACACAATGAAGCACTGGCTTGAGCTTAATGTGAGCCTGCAATGGATGCGGCGTGCTTTGATGAGCCCCTAGGAGACCCCAACCGCTGCCGATCCTTTAACAGTTCTTGGTGCGCGCGGCCGGGTGCATTCACGCTCAGTTTCTCACTAGTGCAAACCTTGCCAAATTTCATTTGATCCACGTGATTTCACCCCCTGCAGTACCTTTTGTAATCTTGCTGGTACGAGAAAAGTTACTGACAGGAAAATAGATGAGAGAGGGCGCTGGAAGACCGAAAGGTGTCTTGTCTTATGAGTCATTTAAGCATCAATACTGGGATGAATGGAAATTGGATTTAAAATGGGAATTCTTCTGAAACTAACTGAGTTGTATTCATTACAAAGTCTGTGGATGGTGTTTGTTATCATGTGACCCTAAAGCAAAAACACTAGCCTTTCTAAGAATGAACCAATAGTCAAAACAAACAAGCCTGGCTGTAAATTGCGTTAGATAAATGTGTGGTGAAAAGACCCTCATTTTCCTCTTTAAAAGCCAGTTTTTCAGTTCCCGGTGGTCACTGTTGGTTGGCATAAAACTCTTGTCCAGAATAGAGAGCAGCAGCCGCATCTTAAGCCTTAGTCAACAATCAATTGTTAAACAATTGTTGTGCATATGGTTTGTGTTTTGTGAAGTATTTGTAATGATAATGTACGTTGCATCTATTTATAATGTACAATTGATTATGTGTCATACAGTGTACGCTACAATATTTGTTCGTAAGGTGTGAGTACTGACCCAGTGCGAATACCGTAAGCATGAGGTGTGCAAAGGATGCCCACTGGGCGCTGATGTTAACACAAACTACTGTGATGACTAATTTCTAATTTCACAGTCAGGCTGCAAGCTAGGAGCACACACTTATCACATGAACAGCACTAACAGGCTCCTTGCGCAGTCCACAGGATTGGGGTTGATAAAAATGAAAAATTGTTACGACTCACTTACTTCACTCTTGTATAGGTGTTCATTACAACCTGCTAATTATCTTACCATTGTATCATATTGGTGAAGACAGGTTTTTCCCGTACATCGTAGTTTTACATCGCCAGCTCTTTTGCTAATCTTTAGTCTGCTGGTGTAGTCTTTGTTAGCATTCATACTGTAGTCCAAGCAGACCAGAGTACAGAATCGCAAAAGCCAGTATCAATGCCCACAAAAGAACTGGATTGCGCACATCATGGTGGAGCTTGTGTCAGAAGCTCCTACGGGTGTTTTTGTTTTTTGAGTTTTAGTAATTGGATTTTCACAAGAACTTTGATCCAGAAGCCACAGCTTTTTTTCATAATCCGTGTTGTTTTTTGATGACACACTTTTGTTGTTTTCTTTGGAGATTTGTTGTATTCATCACTTAAGTAGTTGCTGTGCTTGAATTAATCATGTTTATCATGTCTCATCAGAACATGTGGCATACATAACATCCAGGTGCATGTCCTGCAATGATCCTCACATTTGGTTTCTCCATATAGGTTCAGCTGCAGAACTGAACTGTAAAATATATATTTATTAAAAACATCCCTGTGAAAGCCAAAATAACTCTTGTTTTCCTGGTAGGTGTGAAATCCTTCTCTTGCTGTAAAAGTACATTATTATTTTGCTCCAGCAGATAAAATCTGGTGAGCCATTTTGCATTTTCATGTGGGCAGGCCATCTAAAAATAAAACACAGAACCCGGCAATAGCTATATACAAATGACAGCCGTGAGAGCATTTTGTTAAAAAGAATGAACAGAAATATATAACACTAACATTTAAGGTGGAATTAAACTAATAAGGTTAAACCATTTTCCCTTGATCAACTGATTTATTACCTGAACCCATCTAAAGCTCTGCAGCAATTATAAAGCTCGCTTGCTTATGTGCAGCCTCTGTTCAACATCCCAATGTTGCTTTTTGGAACTCCATTATTTTTTTCTCCACAGAACAAAATAAATGAACAGAGCAGTTGTGTTGTTGTGTGTCAGAGTGAGTAGTAGGTGTTCTTAACCCTGTGTGCTTCCTGCGATGGAAAGACTGAGCGCTGATAATCGGCCCATCTGTTGTACCAGTGTCTCACCTGGTCTAAGTCCACCCACTGCCTCTGAGTCATCCTCCATTTCCATCAGCTGCCCACAGATCTTGATTTGCAGGATTTTTTTTCTCTGTTTTTAAAAACAACAGCTTCAATTGGTGCTGCAGAATCATCTCCTTCCTCACTTCAAAGTGAGCCGGACTCCCGTGCTGCTGCAGCCAGCATCTCTGCAGTCAACCTCAAGGTAGATCTATGGCGAGCCAGGCAGGAGGCTGGCTGTGTACTTGACCTTTAGTATTGGTCAAATTAATTATTGATGGAGAATTTGATCATCACTCAGAGACAGTTTGTCTGAGAGATGCATACATTTGCTTGCTTTATATAGAAATGTCTCCTCTTTCACCTTTTAGAAATACACTTAAAAGATGTGCAGCAACAATTATCGTGTTTTTCCTGGAAAGGTCAGGGATGCCTGGGGCTAGCTACGTTCAGGTAAAACTTATGGTGCAAAACGTGGACTATTTTAAACTGCGAAATTAATCATTGTTCATGAAAGATGTCGAGTCCTTCCCTAGGCTTCAGTCATAAATAAAAAAAGAAATCTTTTCTTAGTAATCAATTTATCAGTCTTTTTTTATTGAAGTGGACACAAAGCTTGAGATGCTTTTGCTCACACACTGACGTGCACGCAGACACACTCACCTAGGGAGCCGCAAACAGCGAAACAGACGGTCCCAGCTGTCTCCAACCGGCCAGCCTTTATAATGAGACAGAGATCTTCTTAATTGGCTTCATCTAATGAGGCAACAGAAATGCAATCTTCAGGGGCCCGACAGTAGAACGGTTTTCTCTGCACTTTCTTTGTCTCACCGGCTGTTGGTCTTTGTCAAACAGGCAGTGGCAAACCCAGCCTGCCATGACATCTATTTCTCAAAGTAGGTTGACAGTCTTTTTCTTAAACTGTAGTTTTTCCATTTTTAGCATCAAGGCCTGATGAAACCCAATAAATTGATCGTTTGATCCATTTAGCCCTCATAAGTGGTAGTGAATTTAAGCCGTAAGCTATGTACACCGGGCGTTTGACACGCATTCAAGAACAAACGTTTAGCCCCACTGTATTCACACTGGACAAGCGGGGGCGGGGGGGGGGGGGGGGGATTCTTTTTCTACTGTTTACTAGCACATCCGCCACCTACACTTAAGAAAGGCATGTTGCAAAAAAGTTGAAATGGTGCAAATGTCAAAATTTAGGCACAAAATGGAAATGGTTTGGTTCATTGCTAGCATCCTCACAATGGTGAATATGGATTATTATCATGTCAGGGTAGTGGCCTTGGCTATCTTTATTTGAAACAGAAACGCAGACTGTCTGGGTTCACCAGATAAACCAACAACGCTCTTAGTCCCTATCAAATCAAAGTCCCTGATTGGTCAAAGTTCAACATGGTTTAGCTTATAACACACGTTCAATGGCCATGCGCTTTGTACGTAGAGCCCAAAGACGATCGTAAAACTTGCGTAGCTACGCGTCAATGTGAGAGTTTTACAGGCGTAAGCCCAGAACAAGCAATTACATGTCTTTACATTGACATTTGACATTTCATTGTAAGCAGCCTCTTGAACTCACGTTCAAGGGCAGTGTATACGTAGCTTTAGTTACACGCACCTGTATGGGTGGTTGACCTGTACCGATTCTGTGGGTTTTTTGGGTTGTCTGGGCCTGTGAAGGGTTGTACAAAGAAGTGGCAAGATCTTATAGGGAGTACAGGTGTGTCTTACAGTTCCCTCGAGCCTCGTACGGCCACATTAATGGATGTCATAAAGACTGAACGAACCATTGTCATGCATTTGGTAAGCGTGTCATAAAGTATTCGTCAAAGGCTAATGGAAGTTGTATGCACTTTGGACATGCAGGTGTTGCTGTCGTATGCTGTCCTTTTTCCACACTATAGTCATAAGTAAGATTTGAGTACTAGCCCATTATCCCTGCTCTGATTGTATAATGTATTAACAGTCAGGCTACATGCAAGGACCCACACTCCTATTACAGCTATAACAAGCTCCTTGCACCCCATAGGATTTGAGGGGTTAAAAATCAAGAAAAGTCTATACAACGCAACTGCGTGTTACCTACTTCACTTTTACTTACCCTGGGGTGTTTAAGTGTTTGCTATGATCCGTTGCTTGCAGCATGCCTGTAGAAAATAAAGTGCATGAACATTTTCCCTCTCTAAGTTCTCCAAGTGGTATAAGACCTAGTATTTTGTGCAGACCACCTCCATGCCCTTACAGATTTAACAATTTTTTTCTCGCAGACAGCCGCCATCCATCCATTAGCGCAGTTGTGACTAAGGCTTTATGCTGAGGTACAAGTGGTACCTACTACAATCTACCCTAAGCACTTGGTGCTTCGATAGACCTATAAATTCAAAATAGCAATTCAAACGACTGTTTTATCTGTCCTGTCATAGTCTTGTAGAAGGAAACGTTCTTCCCAGCTCTGCGATAGATGAAATTGGAGGAACACAATTGCCAATAACAGCTGATGGATCATGTCAAACATTAGTTTAGACTGATGGCAGGAAGTAGATCCTTTATTCAAAGTTAACGCAATATTTTCTTTCAAACTTTGTAAGCCAAACTGTAGTTGCTGCAAATTGGGGAAACATGAATAGATCTGTCCTGGATCCCAGTTTAATCTAATACTGTTCCAATCTCTTCTGATTTATTTTCTATAATTTTGATCCCATCGTGTCATTTTTAGATGTCAGAGTTATTATTTGTAGCGCGTTCTTCCTCCTCTTAGGGTGGCCATAGCAGAAAGGTCAAGCTCAGGCCATTACAGCAAGTCTATAAGCAGGGAGGGGATTGGCATGCAAAGTTCATGGATGAAAAATGAGATGGCCCATCTCACACCCTGCAAATGCTGTCACAACTGACCCACAGTGACAGGTGGGGGACACTAATTGGCAGAGTGTAGCATCACAGTGGTAGGGGGTTGAACCTGTGGTGGGTAAGGGAATGAATGTGGCTGGAGACAGCCATGTAAGAAGTGACTTTTTGACATCAAACCACACGATTATTTATTAATTTTTACCTTTGATTAAGAAAAGAAAAGTCATGTATTAAGACTGTATTGTGCTGTTGTGGTTGAAGGCTAAAATTGTTGTTTTTTTTTAGGTCTCTGACTTTAAAAAAAACTCTATTCTTTCGCACCTGTTCATCTCTGTTCCTCCGTCTTCTCAATCTTATGAGGAATGTTTTCATCATCTTCATGTGGGATTTAGGTCTCTTCACCCCACAGGAACATGCAGGCCCTCAGAGGCCTCATCGCAACGCCCAACAAACAAGAACCAAGTCTTGCTGCACCATTGTTGCACAAATCACAGTTAAGTTACCCAAGTACTTGTGCAATTACAGTTTCAAGTGTCTCGTTCATGTTACTTCTTGTTTGTAAACTAACAGTATGAAAACATACTTAGCTTCAGAAGTATTAGAGATTTTATTGGACTTTCTTTCTGGAACCTCTGTGGTTTAATATACATCATAAAAAACTGTACATCTCAACTTTTTTTTTTCTTTTTTGTCAGCAATCCTAGCTTTAATCTTAAAACTGGAGCGTAAGCAGCCGTGCAACATTTCTGCCCCTATCTGCTGAGTGTGTTAGAAAGGGGCTTTGATGAATAGATCTGCTTTCTCCCTTCTATCTCATTATCCTTCTTTATCTGTTGTACGGATTTAAACTACTCTTCAACAGGCTTTGGCGTGCTGTCAGAATTTGAAGACACGCACTTTTTTTTTTACAACGTTCGTCTAATTTCTATCATTAGCATTTTAAGTAGGTTTGTCTCTGATCACCGGAGAGTGACTGAAAACTGGTGGCAAATGTGAAAATAGGAGACTTAAATCAGGCCTGTCGGCTGTTTCCTCCTGGGACTCTGACACAGTTCTCTCTAAACTGGGCTATCCATACCACCTAACCTACTTCTATGGAATCATTGAGGCTAAGTTGTTCGTCGGGCGTCATATCAGAGCTGATGAGATCTGTCGTCTTGGGAAAGTGTCCGTCAGTGAAAGCAGGTTAATGCCTACCTATCGACAGACTAAAAAGGCACCAGCGCCAAGTTTTTGACAGTTTGGGCTCAGAAATGCAGAACAGTTGCTGCATTTGACTCAAACCGATGGTTAGCAAGCACATGCCTGCAGAACGACTGTCCCTCTACAGTATGTGCGGCATCAGATTAGATGAGCTCTGGAGGGTGGGTTTCATGTCTCAGCAGGTCACAGATGATCAGATTAACTGAAGCAGGGCAGCAGCCTCCAGATGGATTAGCAGTGGGGACCAGAGCTTTACAGGTACCTCACAATGGTGCCATTGCAGCCACGCTTTAAATACTCCTTCCTCAAAAGCATTTTGCACTTTCTTACAGTTTTACAGCCTCTTGTGTAGATGTAAAGCTTTTGATAAAGAATACCACACCTCCTTATTATGGTTTTGCAGAAAATTAATAAATAAGCCAAAAAACATAACAGAAGTCAGTGGAATATTGAGCATGAAGTTTGAGTTCAAAGGAATATACCGAAGCTTTTCGCTGTTGGCCTTTATTCCATCGATCACAAGCTGGGAGTCAGCACTGTATGATGATAACACACTCATGTGATTTTCATCTGATGTGCATCATTCTGCTGCTATTCTGAGACATTTCCACAGGGAAACAATGTGATCAAAAGAGAGTCTGCTGAAACGGGAAGAGATTGCATCCGATCCGCTTTTATTACCCATCTACGACGGATATGGGAGTGATTACTTTTCAACCCTGTGGACAAGGGTTTCGCCATTTCAAGGTGTCCCAGGACAAAACCCATTCTGATCCCGCTCCCCCTTCACTGTGTGTGTGTTTCCTCCAAGCTCTTCTCTCCTCTCTATCCCTGGGTAATCTCAGGTGTGTCAGCAGCAGTACCACTCCCTCATCTGTGGGATTACAGTTGGTAAAGCAAATGCACTTAATTACTGCTGAGGCAACATTGTCTCCTGCAGATGAGGAACGGAAAGCAGTACGTAGCTTATAACCAACCTCTTCTCCCGCATCGTTTCTATTCATTTCCATTATTTATAATTGTTGACTGATGTAAAATACCTGCTAACAATGTATTTAGAGCTTTTCAAAAGAGCGTGGAGATCCGCTTTCTCTCTGGTTTTACATTTAGACGACTTACCCACCTTCGTCTCCATTACCAGCCTAAACACAAGCAGAAAGCTTTTGGCTTTCATTTCAAAATAGCTTTGCAGCATTTCCTGCTGGTTTGCGGCTTCAACGCTTCAAGCAGATCCATTAATTTAAACGGATCCATTAGAGCTTCAAGAAGAAGAATTCCCTGTCTTTGAGAATGAAGGAAACCACTGTCAATGTGCATCCAGCACCTCACAACTTAAGCAGGTGCTGGGATCACTGCTCGTCTCAGGCCTCTGAGCACCTGAGTGCACCTTATACATGTGGGGGGTTTCCTCAAAGTGCCTCTTTCTTGATCCCTGTCAGACCTTATAGCCAGCTGTTTGAGTCTGCAGAGTAAACTGAGAAAGGAGAGGAAAAAAGGCTGACATTAGGAAGCGGAAAGGCTACTTTTTTTGTCTGCAAGAGGTTAAAAATCAACTTGAGAAGGTGGAGAAATTAAAAAACAGGTTATAATCTGCTTTTTAGAAACATAGAGGGGAGCTTAGAGGGGAGCATAGAGGGGAGTGATAAAAAGCTCTCGTTTGGGTATTTTTAGCAGGAGATGCAAATATCGTTCACCAGAACATCAAACACAACAGGAAGCTTGAATTTCTTTTATCAGCGCTGATAGCCCACTGTTATCTGCAACTTAGACATAAACAGGACAGCAGTGTACGAACGTCCAGAGATGGAATATGAGGAAAAATAAAGATGTGATGGAAAAATAATGACTTCACTTCAGATAGAAGGTGATATTTGTTGTAAAAACGCGACAAGTATCTCTTTCATGATTAAAAGTTAAACCACTTCTAAAAGCACTACCACTTACGCTTTGGGAGATACCTGCAAGTTCTGGGTGTTTTCAGACCAGGTTAACCCAAAGTTCTCTGTTAAATTTGGGAATGAATGTCTAAAAATATCACACCATTTTACGACCTTTTCCGACACAGTTTGTTGATACTACTAGTTAGGGATACAACGATTCACTTTCTCCAAAATTTGGATTAGCGCTGCAACATATGGTTTGGTTTTCGATCGAGAATTGTGGCATTTCTACTATCAGCCTAAAATTCTTTAAAAAAATTTCGTGATTTGCTTCTTTAGATGTTGCTTAGTCTGTTTGCATTAAGATATTGCATTATGTTCGGAACTGTACCACGGTCCACTTGCAAACAAACTGAGACCATAGTTTTAAAAGGGCTAAATCTCACTTGTTCGGCCCTAGTGACAAATGCCCCTACGTGTATCTACCAAGGTCATAGACCACTTGGTAAACCCGTAGAGAGAAAATGTTCATGCCCATTTTTTTCTATGAGCTAGCTGTATGCGACATTGTGCAGTGAACACTTATACAAAATGTAAGGGTAATGCACTTACTACACACACAACAATGGTATGTTCCATTTTCAACAGTTTCCCTTAATGTCAATGTTTGAGCCTTAAGGGAACTCCAAGACACACCTGCACTTCATTTAAGATGCAGCCTGGACAACCCAAAAATCTGCAGCTCTCGGATGGGTCAACTCCTGTACAGATGCATGGTACAAAGACTTTAGCCTGTGGAAGAGTTTACATAATTTTTTTCACCTGTTTGAACGAAATGGACTGTGTGAGGAAACAAACATCGGTCTGGTCCAAACATCCTTGGACTGAATGCATCGTAAAAGACTTCTCACGAGTCCTGCAAGTCGTGTCTCTAAACTCAGTTTTCTAAGTGTGTTGTATTGTTTCCAAGCCTTTTTTCTTGTTGTCTTCCTTATGGTTAAAGCATTTTGCCAATACGACCAATTACACATTTATTGATCATTTCATTCAGTACTACACCTATAAAAAACTGATAATTAGGGCTTGCATCTAAAGACAACCTGGTAGAACAAGAGAAATTGGAGGGTTAATGAGAATCGAACGTACCCACATGCCAGTGATTCTCAAGGCATTACCTAATGCTTAATATTGTTTTTAGATTGAAGTGTTGATAAGGGAAGAAAAGGCAATTTCTTGTTTTATCTATTTTGGGTAAGAGCCAAGATTCCAGTGTTGCTATTAAGGGAATTTGGAAGCAAAGATGAGAGAAATGTGAAGGTGATTCCAGCTGCCTAAACATGGACGTTTATAGCCTTTCTTTTGGCCTATAGGCAGCCGCCCTTTCTCTTCAGTAAGCCTCAGGATAGAGTGTTCATTGAGAGGAAAATGCAAATGTTACAATGGTAAACGGTGGGGCCCACAACTGAAGCACCATTCTTCTGAGCGGGTTGAAGACTGGCCCTCTGTCTGTGCCACCCACAGACACACAACAGCCATCACTCTGACCATTCAGTCTGCCTGATGAAGGAGGTGGGGGGTCATAGAAAGGGCTTTTAACCGCTGAAAAAGACGCCAGAGCAAAAACCCATGCAGTGATTGTTGAAGCCAGTTGTAGAGGAACATTCTGGACCAGCACTGTCTGACTTTTATTTATGGGTGTGTCCTTATTCCCTCCCAACTACTTAACTGCTAAAAGACAATATAGTGCAGGACTATAAAGTGCCCTGGATTTTCAAAGCAAATTAGTCACAATGGTCGCTACGTTTTTTTATTTTTTTATTTTTAATAAATATGACGTTATAGATTTCCTACAGTAAAAAAAGAATAAGTATGAACATTTTACAAAGACAATTTATGAATCCACTGAGTTTTGATGATGGAAACTTGGATGGCATCGTACCTTTATTTGCCAGTATAGTGACCATTGACGCACACTAGTTTTATGTAGGGATTTCTGGGAGATTTCTATGGGACTCAATTTTGGAGTTTATTTCTAAAAAATGGCAAATACACTCTATAGTGCATAAAGTAGTGAGTAGTGAAGGAATTCGGACACAACCTATGTTTCTGTAGAATGTGCTGCTTCATATGCAACTATTATTTTGCTGTCTTATTCCGCCACAGAAAGATAACAGATGAATCTGTTTTTGCTGGATAAAGCTGACTAATTAAATAATGACTGGTTCTCTGCATGTACTAGGCAGTCATTAGTGTATCACTCATCCCTAAATTGACATCTGTTATTGTGAGTTATTAAGCCAACAGGTCATTTCATATAAGATGTCAATCAACGTGAGATTTCAGTGTTTATGCTGGAAATAATAGGATCAGATTGTCTGCATAGCTCCAAACATCACAGTATAATTAAAGCCCAAGCTGTCATGTTGAGACCGATGATGGTTGCACTCAGCACTGTGACAGTTTTCTTCTGTTCTTTGCCTGAGGCCTCTTTGTTCTTGTTAGCAGATACTCAACGGGCCGTCGTGTTCCCCTCATCGGATTCAGACAGTTTTCTGGTAATACCTTTGCTCTTTAAAGAGATTAACCTTTAGGTTTTTTCCACACTAAGTTCACCATGATCTGTAAATCCTGCAGAAATATCAGACGGTGTTGGGATTACAGTCACTTCATCAACAGCCTCTGGAGACCAAAACAGATGTAGACTTTCAGAGTCTGGTCAAAAGGATGAACCGATTTGTGGCATCTACAACAGAAAAAACATACAGGTTGTCTGCAATTAGGGCTGCACAATATGAGAAAAACTTGTGATATTAGTGACCAACATTGTGATATGACATGAACAAAATAGAGAGACAAAAATAACTAATACATAATTTCTGATTAACTGCAACAGTTGTATTTAAATACAAGTCAAAATAACTTAAATTATACTCCAAACGACCCTTACATAGGAGGCGGGCATCTAACATAAAAGGGATCCATTCGATTGGTCATCAACGTAAAGGGGTCTGTCGAATTGGTTAAATGCCTAAAAGGTTTTTTTTGATTAGTTAAATACTTCAAGCTGGCATGAAATTGTTTTGACATGTGTATAAACATTTAAAGTAACCATTTTATCGCTGTTTACACTGTCTTTTGCAATATTCATATCACAAGGCAAATAGTGTGATGACGATAACTTTTTGATTTATTGTGTTGGTCTACCTGCGATATAAAAAAAAGATTATTGCAAATATTGACAAAGGTTTTTCCTGTTATACCAGGTGGGTCTTTCTTTCATGGTAGATATGTGTGACTCTGACTCTGATTTAATGTGTAATTTTACTGTAGGCTGTAGTGACTCCATGCACGAACCACAAAGGTGTCACGGTACATTCAAAGACCCTTTTGATAGATAGCTGCTGGGAAGCAGCGCTCTTGCGATGAATGGATTTCTGCTCCGTGTGGGTGGCTTCAACAGAAGTGTGTCTTTCTGCTGAGGCCTGTGCGCTTGTGTCCCTATGCCCTTACAAAAGGACGAAGGTTTGAAATCAGATGACGGCACAGTATTGTTACCAGTCGGGCGTATAGCCTTTTAGTGCTTCTGCATGTTGGTGACCAGCTTGAATGCTGAGGTGTGCGCACTTATGTGATGCAGTGCTGATTTTCCACAAAGCTTTCCTCATTGTATGTGCTTTGAATCTCTAAATGTGGTGTCACCAACACCAGCTTGAGTCCTCTATTCATAGCCGTATTCTGTCTTCTTGTTTCTGCCTTTTTGTGGATGGTTGTTGAGGCCAGCCCTACAGCCTTTTCTTTAAAGAAATGTCTCAAATTACCTCTAATGTCAAGCTCATTAGAAATGCATTGTGGGTAAAAGCTTTTTAACTACTTTGCAAAGAGGTTGTCAATTCCCACCTCTTTAAATTCAGCAAGTACCTGTGTTGTATTTGTGAATAACTAATGCCTTAGTGACAACTGCCTTTAAGGGTGGATAGGGGCTGTCTGTGGGTAGAAAACCTACAGGCAAACCTGTATGGGGGAACACAAGTAGCCCACACAAAATTTTGGGAAAGTAGACTGGTCAGTGGTCCCGTAAAGAGAAATGTACATTTTTCTACAAGTATGCTGCGGGTGACAAGTCGTAGCGGACACTTATACAACACATAAGAGGTAACGAAAGCCTCATTTCTACTGAGTGGTCCGGTATGGTACTGTCAGTTCCGTTTTTTTTAGGGTTTCCGTTGTAAAATGAACCAATTAAACAGTACCGAACCGTACCTCTTTGGGCCCCCATTGGCTATATGTTCATTGAAAAGTGGAACGGAATGGTTGGGGCAGAGCCGCTGTAGCCACCTGTTGATTGGCAGAAAGTGATGATGACATTAGAAAGCGCCAATGTAGTGTTCACTTAAGCCAAAGTTTCCAATGTTTCCTTACAGCCGTATTCATCTTAGCTGCCCGCAAACACAATTATATTCCTGTTATATGGAATGTACCAGAAGTAAAACAATAAAAAGATGAGCTGCTGAATGACCTCTATTGTTGTTGCTTCTCTAGTTGTCACACTACAATGACACGCTAGCGGTCTACACCACGCATGCGCCGTAAAAACAAACCGCTCAGTAGAAGCGAGGCTCAACTGAGAGGAAACGCTTGCCATAATTAACTGGACTTTGTATGTAGATGCCAAAAACAGTCTTAAAAATGTGCATAGTGACGCGTAAATGCGTTTGCGTAACTTACATTACCCTTAAAAATAATTCACGATACAAATACCACAGGCACCACATGACGCCCCTTGAAGTGAATTTAGCAACTTCGTCATGATTGCTATGGACTGCCTAATTACCTTACCAAATGCAACTTTTGTTTATTTGGAAAGGAGTTTTAGCTTTGATTTATGTCTACATGATTTTTTTTCCATCTGTGGACCCACAGCTTGGCTAACGAAGAGCTGAGATGAACATGTCTGACTTTAAACTTCTGCTCAGAATAAACGATGCAGAAGAAAATATGCGGCAATGATGATGGATGCCACACAGATCATTTACAGTAATTGCAAAGCTTTCTGGTAACAGTACTATACAAACAGTGTGATGCTTTTTATTAGCCCATTATGTTGGAATTTCCATCATCAAGGAAGCGCTTGAGGAGGCTCTTGTTTTTTTTTTTAATACTCCTTCCATCTTCTGCTCATACAAAGAAGATGAATCACAGTAATTTTAGCGCAAAGCAAAAGAAGACAAGTTTATGATAGACCATGAGTGGATCTGTGAAAGCAAAAAAAGAAGACGCCAGCAGGAGGTTTTCAAGTGTGAGGCCTGGTCTTAGTGCAGCAGTACCATTTCCATCATTGTTTTAAACAGAAACTAATACGGTTGACCTCCTTTTGAGGGTTTGCTTTGCTTATGGATGTGTTGTTACCCGTGTAAGCAGGTACATTGGGGGTCTGCGGGGCATTGTGGGAATGGTGTGGCTTTCTGCAGACCAGGCCTGGGATGCTGTCCAGAGGTCCCTTTCTCGCAGGCGAAGAATCGCACTCTCCCACACAGTTTCTTCTGCAGTTACACCTGCCCACACGTTCCTTCTTGTGGACGTGGCACTCATACCATCCAAGCACACATATCTTTTGCCGTTTTCGATTGGTCCACTCCGCAGAGCTTTAATTATTTCTTACACCTTAAAGATCTTTAGCTGCAGGGTTAAGTGCTGGAATAATTAATTAACCGAACACAACTGTGTGCTTCGCTTCTGAGCGTGTTTGCGGCTTGTTGCGATAGAGGGATTTAGCATGCATATGTCTGGGCAGGTGTGATTTTTGTGCATGCGAACTGTGAAGGAGGAGCGAGGGTATCGGGGGCTCGCTGCAGCTTTCACACCAAGTCAGTCCCTTCCAGCCTGTGACTCATGTCATTACCGGGCTGCAGCAGAGTCCTGCTTGATCTTGTTATCTTCAACCATATGTGAAGTCGTTCGGAGACTAGACGCTTCTCCGTTTTTCAACATAAATACTGAACATAAATGCTAGAGAATCAGCTAATCAGACCCTAAAATGGACAATAACATGATATTTCTGCTGTTTTGACCCAAATTATTGGGATCTGTAACTATTCATAAATATTTTTGCAGCTTCAGCTTTGGATCTTTGGTGCTAAACAAAAGACAAAATGTTAAGTTTGTTCATCCAAATGCATCACTTTCAAGTCTCATCAAGACTGTTTAGATTTTAAAAGAATAATCTAAAGAAAATGTGTTGTAGTACAGTGTTTTTTACATATATTCTTGTTTTCATTTATTGCAATTTTTTGTTGTTTTTTTTTACCAATATCAAAGAATTTTGGTGAAATGATAAATGGTGTCTACTTGTATAGCACTTTGCTACCTTACTTGAAGACCCAAAGTGCTTTACTGTCACAGTCCCATTCACACACTGATGGCGTCTCCCTGTGGTACACGGGTGCCAGTCTATAACCATCACACCATGGCAGATTTATGTGTCTTTTAACAACTGTTTCACTTCATTTGAATGAATAAATATGATTTAATTACGGTAACTGTGCAAAAAGTAAGTATAATGTTCAGCATTTCTTATTTGAAATGTTTGCGTACTTAAAGAGAAGTTTCTATAGCTTCATTTGGCCACAGATGTCCCTGTTGTTTATAGTTTTGAGTCCCAAAGCTTTAAACGTTCTTAGCATTTTTTTATAAATTAAATGTTATTTACAAGTACTAAATTTAGATTTTCTCAGGAAATATCACTCTCCTTAAAGTGCTACTCATCATTTCCTTAATTTATGTGTCACTTTGACATTTCTTCTTCTTCCGTGGTGCTGTTGTCCTTTATTCTTTACATTGCTTCCAGTACTACATTTTGTGTTGCACATTGACAAACAATCATGATTTTCTCCAAGACAGAAAATCTTTCGTTTAACATTCTTCAAGTAGCTCACTTTTTAAAACAAATAACTGTCTTTCTTTGACAAATGGTTTTTGTCCTTGTCCATTTTTGTCAGCTTATTATTTTAAATAACAATATTTAGTGCAAAGCATCCAATCAGGATAGAAAGATTTTATTCATGGTTAAAACAACCTTTGAAATCTCTTTCAATTCAAATTAATTCACTGAAAATTAGTAGTAAAATTGCTAACGTGTTTTAGGTGCTTCTAGGAGGTGTCAGTCACGAAAAACACAATAGCCGGGGTTATGACTTTACTTTTCAATTCGAACAGAACCACTTTGGTTGTTTACAGTAAGAGCGTGGCTTATACTTTAAGCTGGCTTTGATTAAAGGTTTTCCTGCCAATGTAGGCGAGAAATAAAGACGACCATAATGTTTCTGCACAGACTTGAAGGCTGAGAATCATCATCAAATCCCTGCAGGCAGAAACACCGTTCCCTAGACCTTGTATCAAACTCAAAACATACACACACATAACCCACTTGTTTATTGGAGTTGCTAAACAGATACTAGAAGAGTTCTCTTTTGAGGTACGACTATAAATTCAGTGACACAACCGTGTTTGTAAGACATTTAAAAACAATTTAAGAAAGGAAACTCTTTATCGTGGAACTTGCAGCTGAATTGTTGCAGCTTCACGGCTGTAATTCAGATTTTGAGTGCTAATGACTGGTCATCGACCCTGCATTTATGTGTTCAATGCCACTTCCGTACGGATCGCTCAGCTGAACCCTCAATCAGACCATCCAGATGGTTGCATGCTGCACATGACAGCCATCCTGTTCACGGTCCGCTTCACTTTCGTCTGACTTTTTCTGCTCTTAAAATGTTGCTTGAGTGTAATCTCAGTCCTTGTGTGGACGCGAGGCAGACCTGTCGCACAAGAGGAAATTGGAGAAATCATGATGGCAGTGATACAGCTAATCAGGATACTTAGTGGGCTGGATTGTGTCATGGTATTAAGGGGTATTTAGACTGAGCAGCAGCCCTCCTTACACCAGACTCGTTTTTTGTCCAACATGGTATTACCAAGAGTTTTTGTGCCGTGGCAGACACGTCAGGTCTGTCCCCTTTGTTTTCTTCACATCTCCCCTTCGATGCTTGCGTTCTTTTGTTTCCTCCTGACCTGACATCTATGTGCTTTCCCCCTTTTCCTGTGGAGGATCCATATTGGATCATTGTGCTCACCATTAGGCTCTGCTCTGACAGTGTAATTGCCCTCATCTACCAGTGTTCCTGCAAGCCTGACCCCGCCAGCCCATGCATTTGCATTTCCACCGAGATAACAGCACGACACGGTCATCAGAAAGCTGCCAAGTTTTTGCTCCTAACGACTGCGACAGGCAGCCTAACCTTTAACCAGCGTGTCCTCGCAGTACCATGTGTGATCACTGATAAGACGATGAGTTTGTGATGAAGACACAACTGTCCACGAGATGGAAGATGCCGTTCATCATCAGTTATGGAAATGTTTCCTCTTTTAGCTTCTACTTATGTCGAACAGCTTTATCACTAAAGCTTTAGTCACGTCCACCCGTACAGGTGCTGTGTGTTTTTGGATTGTCCAGGTCTGTGGAGGGTCATAGAGGGGAGTGGCTGCGTCTTAAGGGGAAGCCAGGTGTGTTTTACAGTCTCATACAGCTGCTGTAATAATAGCCATAATAGCCACTTAATGTACAAAAAAAAAAATGAAGGTCATTTTTAGCTTGTTGGTGTTTGTGTTCGATATACTGCTTCACATTTTAAGAGTCTCACCAAAAATGTTTGATCTGGAACTGTCTTGCAAAGAAAAAATAAAATGGACCACAATAGGAAATACTAATGACTCCCAAGTTTATGAATCAAAAACAACTTTATTAGCCACAACCACGCCATTGGCTTTGGCATTAAAAAAAAGAATTTGAAGTTTAAATTTGTGAGAGATTTAATAGTTGGAAACTGTCCTGATGAAACTGGCCGAACCTGGTCTTGAACCATTTTCTTTTGGATTGTCCACTGCCCCACAGCTCTTACAAATGACTGACTAAAACTGATGGAGAAATGGATCTTTTGTTCTCCAAATTAAAGCTTGGCGGAATGTTAATAAAAAGAGACAAACCGAGTTGCTTGGTGCTTTTTTTATTTCTTCATCCAAAGATTTTTCAAATGCTTGAAGAAAAAAAGCTGAAAAAGATGTTGATGATGATGTTTGTTCATGGACTCCTAATGACTTTGTCTCTTCTGTCAGGGCCGCTGCACGCGAGAAAACTGCAAGTATCTGCATCCGCCTGCCCACCTGAAGACCCAACTGGAAATCAACGGCCGAAACAACCTGATCCAGCAGAAGACCGCAGCGGCCATGTTGGCTCAGCAGATGCAGTTTATGATCCCCGGCACCACCATGCAGCCTGTGGTTAGTGTTGCTCTGGGAAATACTGCGACGAGCTGCATGAGTTTGCAGAAAAAAAATCGTATTAGCTGCAGCAGCTTGACAAGCTTGTAGAGTTTAGAGATTTGCCTCCAACGATCGTAATTTCTTCCCTTCAACCATTTCCTCAGTGCTGAACCGGGGTGGACTGGGCTGCTGCCAAGTGCGACTTTAACTGCACCGGAACAAATATGCTCAGCAAAAATCCCACTACCGTACAGCCACAATAAAGAGATTCTCTTGTTTCTCAATTTCCTCCATCTCCCCGTGTTTCCTGCATGCAGATTTCTCTTTGTTCCCCCAGTTCTACCTGCCACAACCCCCCCCTGCCGTGACTGCACATCTGTGCCCTCTCTTCATTTGTCTCTCTATGGCTTCTTTCCTCTTCTTCCCTTTCTCCATTGCTGTATCCTGCGTGTCACGTCCTTGCTGCACCCCGCTTTCTTAAGTCCCAGGCTTTTTAATTAAGAACGTGGACAAACGCCAAAGCATAGACGAGAACTGCTGGAAGATCTAAATCGGCGCTGCCCGACCCTGGTCTTTCAGACCTCCCACCCTGCTTTTTTTCCAGAAATCCAAACTGATCACTGGGTGATTACCATATTTTGGAGTATAAGTAACATTTTTTTGCATAGTTTGACCGGGAGTGCAGCTAATACTCAGGAGTGATGTATATGTTATTTTTTAAAATAAATATAAGTTGGTTCATACTGAACCTGGTTTAATGTGATAAAGCAATAAATAGTGAATCTTTCTTAAATTTAGCATAACACATGTTTGACACTTTCCACATAAACATAATAGTAAATGGTGTATAATTGCAGAGCACTTTTTCACCTTCCTTGAAGGTCCATGGCGCTTTACAGTCACAGTCCCATTCACACACTAATGCCAAAAACTGGTGCCAACCTCCCACCAGAGGAAATGTGGGGTTCATCGTCTTTCCAAAGACACTTTGACGAGCAAGGTGGGAATCAAACTCACAATCCTCTGATCAAAGGTCGACCACCGTACCGCTGCAGCGTGGCTGCCCATACTGGTATGCAGCGGGGATCCAACAATTCACTTTCACTACGATTTGGTTTAATGGTGTAACATATTTGGTTTGCGAACCAGAGTTGTGGCATTCCCAGTGATAATGAATACTGATTTACTGAACACCAAGAAAACAAGCAGAGTGGTAGAGCTGGAGGACCAGGGTTGGAAAGCCTCACTCACCCAAAAAAAAAAAAGGCTGTTAAAAGCTTTTTGGGCCAACAGTCCTGTGCCCCAAAGTAGAGTCTGTTTGGCCCTTGAAACAGTTCTACTTCCGTTTGGACTGGAACATTTGAGTCGCACCAAGGCCTCGTAGATGTGAGCTGAAGCTCAGTACAGGGATTCTGGTGACCCACAAATCTGCTGCAATCTATGACATCATAAACAACTAGTCATCGTTTCAGTGGTTAAAATAAAACTGCAGACGTCACTGACCTCTACAGCAGGAGACTGGTACCGGTACTGGACAGTTAGTACCGGGCTGAAGAGTAAAAGTCATGACCTACATTTTTTCTGTTTTCTTTATGATCTGATTTTGAAGGAAGTTTTATTTTGAAAAACTACTGGATCCTCTCCACCACATCTCACTCATTCTTGTCGCATGTCAAGTCGCTCAGTCACATATTGAAAATCCATCCTCTGCTTTCTTAGACCGCTAAACAGAAACTCCCAAGCTAGCAAAGTTAACAAAAACAAACATGTTTGAAGTTTGTTTTGGCGGAAAAGATCCAGGGTGGAAACAGAAGAAGAGCCTTAGACTTCAAAATAAAAGATTGCATTTAACAGACAAAAACCAGGAGTCATTACTCCAAATCTGATTTACTGCAGCAATTGTTTCCACAGACCATAATAATAATGCATACTATTCAGCAACCGGCTGTATAATATTATGAGGTTGCTGTTAATGAAGTTGTTCAAACGGTGAATTCACTTTTATTATTATATCTAGAAAATACCAGTTTTAGTGACAGTTTTTTGCACCTTAAAAGTTGGACGAGGCAGAAGTTCAGTTTTGTGGCCTTCACTTTGACAGTCAGGGAAAAATCTCTGTCACATTTTAATGGTTCCTACACAAAATCTAGTGAACAAATAACGTTTAAAGCAGCTGCAAATATTTTACAGAGGATGAAGATCAACTTCACCCCCAAAATTGTGAAAGTGGAAGCTAAAAAAAAAAAGTAGCCTTGTACAAGGCGGTCTGTGAAAATATTGTCTGGTATTAGATCAGTCCATGGTCTAAAAAAGGTTCAGGACCACTGCTTCACAGATCAAATTCAAATGAGAAATCTGGTACGCAGCGACAGCAGAAACGTGGTGCTCAATATCTGCGCTTTCTCTGCCTGCAGCAGACTTTTCCAGTCAGCCAAGGCTTGGGCTCCAGCGCAGGTTTGAGCTACACTCCGTACCTGACTCCGATGTCCCACAGCATGAGCCTGGTGCCCACAGACATCCTGCCCAGCACTCCCGTCATCGTCCCTGGCAGCCCGCCCGTCTCAGTGACCGCTGGCTCCTCCTCCAACCAGAAACTGCTGCGCACTGACAAGCTGGAGGTGACACACCCACACCCCGAAACCACCACTTTTCAGACATTTCAGTGTATCAAGAGTTACTGCAATCCAACAAATTAGACTACTAAAGGCAGAAACTTTCCAAAATTTATAACATTTGAGTTGAAGGCAGATTAACATTTAAATCTGATGGGGGTTTTTTTCCACTTTTTGTTTATTCGCTCTGGAGCATCAGACCTCCGTCTGCCTGCTTGGCAAACAACTTTTTCATAGACCTGCTTATTGTGAAAGAGTTGCATTTTCCCTCCACTATATTTATGAAGATAAACAATAATCTACCTAAGACCTGGAGGTGATGCGTGGGTGCGCGCCTGTGTCTGTTTTCCTGCAGGAGAGCTGTCACTTAGCAACTGAATAGAGCTGGCTCTAATTAAACAGTATCCCTGTGGGACACGTATGCACTCCTACACAAAGCTGTCATGTATGTGCTCTCATGTGTGCGGACAATTTTTCTGCAAAGGTCCTGGTTTTATATGTGTGTGTATGTGTGACAATCCACTTTGTGTTTGAGCTTCGAGCAGTTCAGAGATTCTGCAGAGATTACGTTTTTAGGCAATTCATCCACTGAGTACTAAAGTAGTCTGTAGTACCATTTAATTTGGGGCTTTTTGTCTGTTCATTATTATGAATTTGCAGCAGAAATGTGACAGCACGTTCTTATGAAAGTTACATTTTTTAGTTCTATTTTAGTTTTCATTTCAAACTTAAAGCTCAACTTCGACGTCATTTTATTTTTGTTGTATTCTTAAGAGTTTTACAAGTATCGCATAAACAACAGATGCATAATAAGTGAATATAAGATTCTTAAGTCTGTACTGATAAAACTAAATGTAACAAAACGTCCTGTTAATTTTGCATTTTAAAAAATGAGTTTGAAAAGAAACTTTTGGACCAAATCCCCCAAAACGTGCATTTATATTGTGCATTTTGCTAATTACTAAAACATTTGAAAGATTTGAAGAAAAGTAACCACATTTTAACTCACTTCCCTCCAAAAGCAAAGCACTTAAATGATTGAATTTGGTTTAACCAAATAAAAAAAAAGACAAAAAAAGAGACTTATATTCTAAAATAAACCAAGTTAATATTGCTTTGTTTCTAAATTAACTGTTAATAGTTTTTAAACATGCTTGATACCAAAGTGTCTGCTGTAATCAGACTTGCTTTAATCATTACGTGGTTACCCCATAAGTGCATATGGATGAAAAAAGTGGGTTGTCATGTGATCGATTAGCTTTTATTGAGGCACTGTGAGGTCAGTTGTTTGATCTTAACCTTTTTAAACCAGAGCTATTGCTGGTTTCATGAAGTAACACTCTCTTTAAATCACCGAGACTCATCACATTCTGAAATTGCTAGCATCAAACAATTTCTTATTTTCAACCGATTTATATCTCTTAAGTTTGACCTTTTGGTCAGTGAGGCTAAAAAAACAAAATAAATCTAAGCAAATTAAGTTGTAAAAGTTCGTCCTTTTGTGAAGATGTCCTACTTAGGGTTGCCAATGTAGTGACTGTTCACTAGAGTTAATTCATTTCTTTCTTCTAAGTAAAAACTAAACAAGTCACTTTTGTGTTTTTGTGTGGTTCGTGTGAATGTGTTTGCATGCGATTCTCCCGCTTTCCAGGTTTGCCGCGAGTTCCAGCGGGGCAACTGCGCACGCGGCGAGACGGACTGCCGCTTCGCCCACCCCAGTGACAGCCCCATGATCGACACCAGTGACAACACAGTCACGGTGTGCATGGACTACATCAAGAGCCGCTGCTCCCGCGAGAAGTGCAAGTACTTCCACCCTCCGGCCCACCTGCAGGCCAAGATCAAGGCGGCCCAACACCAGGCCAACCAGACAGCTGTGGCGGCCCAAGCTGCTGCCACAGCTGCAGCCATGGTGAGAGCGACACCTGTCCTGTAGTGTCTCCTAACTGATTTGACAGGGTTTCTACTTTTTATGACAAATGAACTCGTTTGGATGCTTCTGTTTTATGCATTGACTGTATATATGAACTGGACTGAGTGACCCCTCTCCCTGGCGTACCAAACAGGAAGTACCTGCTGGCTCCAACAAAACAAAATCTCATAGACTTCTATAGAGAATCAAATAGCGTTTTTAAGCGTTCTTAATAATCTTTATTCATTTTTTTTGGTAGTTCAAGTTTCTTAAGTGAGATCAATTTTCAGCTTAACTCTTTCATACTGGAGACATCACCAGCAACACGAAATAACGCGCTCTTTGAACTACCTTCTCCCTTTAACTGTTTACCCAATCAATGTAATTCCAATGAGTTCTTACATTACTAGCATGAAGTGTAAAGCACTACCATAAAGTGGTTTACATCGGCGCGAATCGGTTGTCTATATACCACACTTTGCAGTTGTATAAGACAACACTTTGTAAAGTGTTGTATATCACCGCAAATATGTGGTTGCGAAAATGCAACACTTTATGTAAATTAGTGCCATGAAATGTTGTATATTAGCGCAAACTTTTTGCAGAAATGCAACACTGTTCAGTGGTTTTTACAACTCTTTACTGTAACGTATTGTACATCACTGCAAACCTGTGGTTGCAGAACACTTTCAAAAAAGTACTACTGTGAAGTGGTATATGTCAACACAAACCTGTTGCAGATATGCAACAATTTGTGGTAGTATATTCAACACTTTGGAGTAATTCTATGTACACTTTTTAAAGCGTAAAGTACTACTGTGAAGTGTACTGCAAGTTATTCAAGTTAAAAACTAGCCAATCAAATAGTCAATAAAAGTGTGTGGTTCCACATTAAATGCTCGAAGCGTTTGATTGGTCGATTTTGTGTAGCCTGCTTTCAAGTGGTAGGGATGTGGATTTCCATCATGCTCACTCCTGATTAGCGAAAGTGGGTGCCATAGAAACGTCGACCCAGACACACTCGGACCAATCACTGCTTACTGACGTCTTTTGGCTTCAACATGGGGATGTCCTTATTGTTAAAAAAATAAAAAAGGCGACCAAATTGACTTAATTTCGTTGGACCTGGAAGTCCAGTTCTCATATACAGTCTATGCTCTTTTGTGCTTTTTTTTTTTTTTTTTTTTTTTTTTTTTTTTTTTTTTTTTTTTTTTTACTTAGCAGGTTAGCAAATGAATTAACATCTCCTGTATTTATGTAATTATTCATGCAGTTTTATTGTGAAAACCCAGGCAGCCACACAGATTGATGCACATATTATTATAGAAACAATGTTTTTGGTTTATTTCCTCGCACTGAAACATCCGCCAATATTAAATGTGGAGCCCTGCTTTATTACTCTCCAAAACAGTTATTTATATGATTTCCCTTTGGAGGAAATCAGTGATGCCTTTCAGAACCGAATCAGAACTAAAGCTGATGGACCCAAAGAGCTGCAGCTGTGTCCAGAACCAGCTCCGGACAGACCTGAAGTCATTAGCTAACGCTGCGAGAACAATCTGTTGTTATCCCACTGCAGTTCTCTTATTGTCCAATGCCCTTGGTGCATTCAGAGACAATGTGCTGCCCCCCACCCCTCTTTCCCGCCTCCCATCCCACACCGCTTCTATCAATGATAAGTGGGCTCCTCTGCAGATCACTGCAAATTGAATTACGGATGAATGTAGCATCGGGGGGCTGGAGGGGTTTACGACCCTCATCTACCTTTACTTTGAAAGGTTACTTTGAAATGAAGCAGGTTGAAAACCAGACAGGTAGCGCCCCCCCTCCACCAAACTCTGAGTGGCTTCTTTTGATTGGGGCTTTGCACTTGCACGCCTTGCACTGCATCAATGTGCTTGACTGACTTCTCTTTCCCTCCATGGCATGGGCATGCTTGATGCACTTTCCTCCTATTGGCTGGCTCCATCGCTGCTTTTTGCTCTCTTTACTAAAAAAAATATTTTAAAAAACCCTTCAACGGCTGCTTTCTAAATTGCTGAAGCTCAACAGGGTTTGTTGCTTCTGGAATCCTCCGATTTACTGGCTGTCGTCCGGTCGGCGTTAGAGGTGAAAAAGGTCAACCGTAGGACAACCAGTTGTTTAGTCAGCACCTTTAATCCAATTTTCTTCAGGTGTTAGCCTAAGCTGAAGCACTTTTTCTCCAGCCATAATACCTGATGCAGGGCGGCAAATCCATTTTTTTCAAGTAAATCAGATAGAGTGCTGATAGACTCAGCGTCAGATCATATTACCCAGATGATGTTGTTCTTCTTTATGTGTTTGCTCACCGCGCTGCGACCTTCTCTGCTTCTCACGGACCATCTCCCATCAGAACTAACCCCTTCTGTTAGAGGACGACAGCAATGCAGGAACTGTTGTTCCTCAGCAGGACCAGTCCTGCGAGGTTTAGGAGAACCCGGAGGCGTGTGCATGGACCCTAACAGAGCGGCTCTCATCACATCTATGTCATGTTTTTTTCTTTTCAACCCGCCAGCAGCGACTTTCAAGGTCAAGCAAAAATAAACAGAGCTCCACATTGTAGGTTCAGGTCCACACTAGCTTCTCCATGCGGAAGCTTTTTTTGCCTCAGTTCTGCAAAAACTCTCGTTTAACTTCTGCACACTTTAACCCAACAGGTAACATTTGATCCAAATAGAATCACCTGCTTTTACAGGCAGATGTTTTTTCCCTATTAAAAGTGAAATTTGGCTTTATTTGAGATATATTCTACAAAAAAGTTGGTATTTAATAAAAAATAAAATGCTACCTGTTAAGGAGGTTACTGAAAGCAGAACACATTCAATCTGCTGTTTCAGTTAATAAAGTTTTTTTGTTTAAAAAAGATGTTTTGCCTCACAGCTGCTTCACAAAAACTGCTAACAGTGGGTTTGTTGTCTTCTTTTGCTACATTCACACCGGGCATGTGAAGCACGTTCAAGAATGCAGGTTCTTGAAAGGGCTTTGAGCATTCAGTGTTCATGCTGGACTGTCGCGACCAGACACTCGCTCATGTATTCACAGTTGGAAGACGCAAAATGTCAAAGCGGTGTAAATCTTGCAAATCTCGCTCTTGGCTTTTTCTTTTCCAACTCTGTTCCGAAATATGAAAGACTTGGTGTCCTATAATTCCAGCCGGGAACAAAGTCCTCCTTCATTATCAATTTTCAAACGGTTGGTATTTTGGTATCTTGAAAGCGCACCATCCAAACGTCGCTAATAAATCTGAGTCCCCGATTGGTAAAGTTCAACTGGTTTAACTTTCAACTTCCGTTCAATGGATGTTCAATTTATATAAAGCCCAAAAAGGGACTTAAAAATGCGAGTTGTGATGCGTAAACATAAGAGTTTTGAACTCAGAAGCCGGAAATTTGCATTTACACGTTTACTTAGACTTTTCACTGAAAGTGGTCGCTTGAACCCTTTTCCGAGCCTGGTGTGAAAGGAGCATTAGAGACCCACGCAAAAATGTGGTCAATTTTGAAGCATGTTCAAAGTAAACCCAAATTTTAGAGCTTTCATCCATCAATGTGAATTGGCTCTCCATCACAGTTCTTTAGGAAGGCCCATAATCACCTGGCAAAGTTTCCTTAGATCCTAAATAGCTGGCAGACATCTTGGATTCACCTTTCTCCTTCTTTTGTGTTTTTTTTTTTTTTTTGCATAGTAACTTTTTTCAGAATTAGCCAATGTTCTTGCTCAGTACATCATAGTTTCTTGCTTGTTCTTAACCAAAACTCAATGTAGAACCTTTTTTTTCTTTTGCTTTTATACTAATTCAGAAAGTAGCCATGTCTCTTGAAAGTAAAGGAAACTGATTTTTTGTTTATGTGCATGCCTGTTGTTTTGTATGTGGTATACTTGCATTCAGATTATTTTTTTGTTTTTGTTTTTTCCTTCTCACCTATCCACAATGCAATGCTGTCCCCCATGATGCACCTCTGCTTGCTGTTACCTGTATGTTAATACGCTTGAATCCCATTGGCCCACTGCCATCATGTGCTCGCTGCCTGCTAATTAAAGACTCAGTCGACTGCCAAAGCAATGAAGCGACCCCTCGAGGCAACTGTAGATCTGGTACTTTGACCTTTCACCTTTTGCTTTGCATGTAGCTTCTTTAATTGTATTGTAGCCACACACAGAATTTAATTTGGCTCTTTTGTTTTTGTGTAAGACACTTTAATGTATAGATTTCTGATTGAATTTTGCATTAATGAAGTGACTACGTAATGTTAAAGTAGTTTCCTTTTATGTCTATGACTGTTGTCTTATTGTTGTGCTGCGCTTAGACAAATGAACAGATACAGAAAGTTGTGTTTGCACACGGTACAAACCTGCTGTGCTTCTGTTGTGGATGTGTGTGTGTGTGTGTCTGTGCGTGTGCGCGTGCATTCGTGGCTCTAAGGCGTTCCCCCACGGCGTCCTCCAGCCCCTACCAAAGAGACCAGCACTTGAGAAGAGCAACGGAGCCAGCTCCCTGTTCAGTCCCAGTGTTTTGCACTACCAGCAGGCTCTGGCCAACGCACAGCTCCAGCAGCCCGCTTTCTTTCCCACAGGTAAGAGCTCACGCAGAACCACATAAAGTATTTGAACCCCTGCTTTTTTTGTGCGCTTGCTCATTGACGAAGAAATAACCCCTTTAATGGTCGGCGCATTTGAACAGGAAGACGTCCAAAAAGTTCTAAATTGATTTGCATTTTCACAGCACTCCAGTTCTCACCTCGTCATTAAAGGTTGATGTTTGACAGCTCAAAACTTTTGCTTCTACCTCAGATCTTCCTCAGGATTAAGTTCTGGAGGTTGGTCTGGTCACTTCAGGTCCTAAATGCTCCTTCCAGAGCCGCCTGTTAGTTGATTTTCCTTTAATTTGATCAAATTCCCAGTCCCTTTGTTGCAGAAATCCTGTTCCGTTAGCAGAAAAACAGCTCCAAACAATCTGCACTGCAAAAACAAGTCAAAATTAGTCAGATTTGAAAATTAAGCATAAAATACCAAGAATTCTGATTTTAAAGATAAATTCCAGTCACTAAGGCATGTTTTCTTAAATTGAGATGAATTGAAAACCGTTTTTGACATGATTATGTTTCTTGCAAGAAAGAAAATAAGACAATTTTTAGCAAAACAAGGGTCTTTTTACTTTCTTAAGACTCAAGTATTGCAGTTGGGATGAGGTTGTTGGAAGCTTTCTTCTTCCTCCAAACAGAAAAATCTGTTCCCCAGTTCTCCTCAAAACGTGGAACTTCAGGTCTTCACGTGTGAGTTTTTATGGTCCCTCCAGCTGCTTCTGGCATCATTGAAGATCCTGTTGTGGAATTCTGGGCTGATCTTCAATTGCACTGAAAATTTAGGAGGTGAGGACTGAGGTGAAACCCTGGAAGGAAGGAGGTTTTTATCCCATCTGTGAATAAGTGCTTTTACGCCAACAGGCTTCCTGGAATTGTCCACAGTTTGTTCCCTGATGTCCTTGGTCAACTCTTAGGTCCAAGTTCATAATTTAGTTCAAAATGCAAGTCAGTTTATAACAATTTTAATTGGATTTTTTCTCAAATGTTGCCTCTTTTTGTTCAAATAAACCCACCATTAAAACCTAATTCCAAACAAATATCTTCTGTCTAACAGTGAGCGGAATAAACAGGTCTGCCAGCATGAAGATGCCTCCCTGAAGGCCTTTGTTTCACCATTGCATGCTAACATTTTCAGCGTTCGTCTAAAACCGTTCCTGATTTAGTGCCTGCTCATAAAAAAAGAAAAAGAAAAAAAAAACCCTGGCAGGTGGATCAGGCGACACTCTTTGATCAGAGCAGAACCGCATATGATATATGACCACGTCAGCGTGATGCATCTGCTCACCTCGTGTCAAAGCTGCTCCCTCGCCCAGACCGCAACTTTGAAGGTTGCAATATTCAAAGCTGAATGTGAATTTTGTCTTCAAAAATGTTGCTTATTCTTCTTCTTCTTGAGAAAACCTCACAGATAAAAGTCATAACCGCACAGGCTAAACCAGTCAAAAGCAGATAGTGCGTGGTAACCGATAGCAACGCTGTTCTTTCCTCCTTCATTTGTAGTTTTGTCCTCGGTTGGATGCGTCCTCGTGCATGTTAACTGTTTGCAGGCAGAACTTCTTCACACACGACTGCATGATGCTTTGACTTTTTTTAAACTAAACTAATTAAATAAATGCTCTCCTGTTTTTTGTAGCATATTTGTGACTGTGAGTAAATGATTTTGTGGCCTACAAAGCAAAAAAAAACAACCTTGCCTATTTTTTAACCAAAGACTTCATTGTCCATAGAACCCGATTAAAACAATAAAAGCCTGACATCTGCAGATATCACATAAATAATAGGTTGCTTGCTTTTTTGTTTGACAGTTCTCCACTAGTGCATTAACTCATAAAGAGGAGGTTCCGCTTGCTTTCGTACGCTGCCTCATGATTAGCTGACACTGCAACTGGAACAGCAGCTTTAAAGCTTTTTTTTGTTGTTTTTTTTTTTGTCTTGTCTAACCTTGTTCTTCTCCTCCTCCTCAAATTAACCCACTGATTTCCTCCTCTCTCCCCCTTTTTTTCCCTTTTCTCTGTCTTTTCTCTGCATGATCACGACAGGGTCAGTCTTGTGCATGACTCCTGCTAGCGGTCTTGGTAGGTCCTGACATTCCCGTTGTTCTCTCACACACTCGCGTGGGGGGTCAGGGTGGGTAGGGGGCGGTGTCTGCAGCCCTTACAGGTGAGGCAATATGTAAAAAAAAAAAAGAAAGAACTCTTCTGGTCTCCATTTTCATGTGTTTCTGGGTGGAGGTGGGAGGTGTGTCACCTGAAAGGAGCTGCGGGTTAAAGCTCTGGGTTTGACTGACTGTTTTTGTTTTGTCTTTGTGATCTGTTCTTGTGCTTTAGGGTAGCTTCTTTTTGCTGTGTTTTGATCAGGAAATTTAAATCAGTTTCCCAGAGAAAACCTGTCCAATAACACAGTTCGTCTCCCCGTCAAAATAAAACGCTTGTTACCAATCTACAAAACCTGAGACTAAAGTCACAGATTCTAGCTTAAGAACCATGATTCAAATGTTTAATAACAACATTATAAACCAGAGTAAAGTTATTTTTAATTCCAGCATGTATTGCTGACAGTAATAATATTTGATGACAATTTTTTTTAAATATTAAGTTTACTGTTTATCAAACTCTAAATTCTGTAAATATTTGTAGTTTGTCACAACAAAAACAGACACATTTTCTGCGAAAGTTAAACAGATTACAGATTTGCTTCTGAAATATACTTATACAACAGGTAAAAGACAAGGTAACTAAAGCCACGTTCACACCGGCCACAGCAACACACATTCAGGCGCCACTTTTAAGGAAAAGTCTATGCAAACACACGTAAATGTTTGTTTCAGGTTTCTGCGTTCAAAACTAACTCATTCAAGCGTAGCATCACACATTTTTAAAACCATTTTCAGGCTCAACGTACAAAATGTGCGACAATTGAATGTGTGTTAAAAGTATCTTTATGGTACAAGAATGCTAAACGTTTAGTATCATTTGATGAATCAAACATTAAAATAAATGTCAACAATAACAAAAAAAAAAACATTTTAAGACACATAAAAAATGGAGAGTTTCACGCATGCTCCAACCAGCCCTTTGACTTCCAGGTTGAAGCTCATCTTTAAAGAAAAAAAAAAAAAGAAAAGCACTGTTAAAGGGTGCAGTTCACTAAGTAACCACAAGGGTTTTTTTTACACAGGCAAATCTTTAAAAAAAGAACAATAAACAATAGAAAAACATAAACAGCATGGTTTTAAAAACAAAAATACTGTTTGACATTTTGGCTTCAAGTTAACCAAATAGAATCAAAGTCCTTGTCAATATTCAACCCGGATTTAGCCCATATCCGTCAAAAATGGGTGTGGTTCGTCGACATCATATCCTGTGTAAATAGATCATGTGACTACATCTATATTCCTCTTTTGACAGGAATTGAAACAGAAATTATGGCAAATGGTTTTGGAAAAAGATTGACCCCATATTGAATGTTGGGATGTTTGTCAAAGTTTCCGTTTCGTGCAACAATTTCATGGAATAAAAAATGTTTTTAAAAGAAAAAAGTGATGGATTTCAGCTGAATTTTCCTATGTAAGTTCTCTGGGAAAAGCAGCAAACTGATTTTCCACATAAATTTCCTTGTGATTGTAATCGGCTTCTCTTCTTTTTGTTTTTTGTTTTTTTTCTCCCATGCTCCTTTTCTTTCTTTCTTTCTGTCCTGGCTTTGCATTGTGAATGGTTGCTTTCCATCTGCCGGCGTAACCCTAACGATGGCTCGCTGGCTCTCTGTCACGTCCTCCAACCGCAACAAATGTCGCCTGTACCAAAAAAAAAAAACCCTGCACCGTTACCATGGTTACCATAATGCTCCACAAACCTGTCCATTGCTACCACCTCCTCCCTTTTGCCTCCACCTCCGTCCTTTCATCCCCCTCCCTTCTTCCATCGAAAAACAAAGTCCCAATGATGTACAGTGCTACGCCTGCTACTGTCTCTGCAGCAACAACTCCTGCCACAAGTGTCCCCTACGCAGCAACAGCACCAGCCAATCAGGTTTGCTCCTTTTAAAGCTTTCTTTCATCAGTCCCTGGAGCTCTGAATAAGAACTGCCTTCTCGTAAAGCTGGAGCAACCTGCAGCTGAAAGCCCCACAAGCCGAAGCTCCACCCGAGCCAGCCGGCATCTGTACCCTAAAACCTCGTTTAGCATCCCCCAAACAGGACTTCTTCAGAGCTCCCACATTTGCAAGTAGTAGTTGTGTTGTGTTGCATCA
>BSAI01000123.1:10358113-10561924 GCA_036245035.1 Adrianichthys oophorus
GAAGACAAAAAAAAAACATTTAGGTTTGCAGCAAAATGTCAAAACTGGTGTCTAAAAATCCGGCAGCCTCCGATCGTAGGCTGCCGGAGTGACGCACGTGGATCTCATCTTAATAGCTGGAAATTTCAGAGCGGTGCTCCGGCCGGCCAGCTGGCAATCATTTACTGTGCAGAGGTGATTTGAGGACATGGAGGACGCGGGACGTGCTCTACATGCTGAAGCTACAAGCAGCATTCGTCTGAATGAAACCTCAAACTCCACACAAAACCAGCATGGAAACCAACATCATCATTTGCAAAATAAAAATAAGACTCCCTTTCGAATGTGTGATCCAGGAGGATTCAGTAGAGAAGTTTGGGGTTTATTGCTCCTCATCAGCCAGTAATGCGCTCACTTCCTGTGAGTCACCGTCTCTTCCTGCAATTGGCATGCAGCAGCAGCAGCAGAGCGGTGCTTTAAGATGCAGGAGGGGCGAGGAGGAACCATGACGTCAGCCTTCCTCTGTCTGCATCCGCCTGTCCCCCATACTCCTTTCCCTTCCCTCCTCTGTCAGATCCAGACAGGGCGCGCCTTGTTTGCTCCTGTCATGCGCTTTTTAAAAACATCAAATTAGGATTTATTTTTTTTATGGAGGACAGGAGCTGCGAGGTCAGACTTTCCTGTTTGTCTGGTTAACATCTCTTTTTAAAATCATTTAAACCACTTTAATCATACCCGGATAAACGACAATAAAAAAGCCAATTTTTGGCATAGTTTATGCTAGTAAACCAGGCCGAAACTGTGTGAGGTCAGCGTGTAACATATTGTCCAGTCAACTCCCGGTTGAGCGGTTAATGTGACATGACAAGCAGGAACCGATTACATCGTCTGGGTTCAGGAGAAACTTTTCCTGCAAACTGTGAGATTGCAGCGCCCTCTGCTGGCAGATCACTGCACTGTTTTGAAGACCAGCCCCTCTTCATCCATCTAAAACTTCCTCCTTCTGACATCATCTGCCTCACTAACTCACTCTGGGCTGACGCATGCTGCTGTTTCGGCTGATCAATAACTGCTTTTGTTCTGCGGCAGCCACGCTGTACCCCCTCCACCCACTCCTAAGATTGCCCCCCCCCACTTTTTCTGTCTTTGTTATGAGGGGTGATCAAAAATGAGCTAGAAATCATTAAAGTTCCATTCCGATCATCTTTTGATCTATAGAATCGTTCCAAGTTTAATTATGATGATGCCGTTTTTGGCTAAAATTAAAAATCCTGTGTTGTTTTCTAGGACATAGTTTCAACAAAGCGGGAGGAGTTCACCTCCAGTTGTGGGCGGGAGCAACCCCGCCCCCCTTCCTCTCACCTAAAACTGAGAACTCTCTGTTTACACTCTGTCCCGCTGGCTTACAGCCACTGACACCCTCATTCTAACATTAGCGGTGCAACAACAATGATGAGAATGGAGCTATCTAGCCATACAGAGACGTACCATATTTTCCAAAATATAAGTCGCAAGATAAAAAAAAAATGCATTATAAAGAAAAAAATAAAATCGCTCCGGAGTATAAGTGGCATTTTTAGGAGAAAAGTGCAACGTTTATTAGTGTTAGTCTGAGGGGAAAAACAATAGAAACAAGAATAATGATGCTTCAATGCAAATAAGAAAAATACCATCAAGTTCAGGAGAAGAATGATCAGATTCACCTCCATGTTCATTTTGGATAGCACTTCTTCTCCGTTGCTGTCAGTAGCAAATACTGATACACACACCTACAGCGCCCTTTAGCAGTTGTTCCCTGCTAGGCCTAACTATGCACAAAAAACACGACTTATACTCCAAAAATACGGTATGCCATTTTTAGCCAAAATCATGAAAACGGTCATTTTCTAGGACGTAGTGTTTGCAGAGCGGCAGTTGTTCATGAGAAATTTGCTCCTGAGTTGTGGGTGGAACTATTGGTGCGGAGCAACCCCGCCCCCACTTCCTGTCACCCATCTGTGCACACACTCTCCCGCTAGCTTACAGCCCCTCACACCCCCAACCTAACATTAGTGGTGCAATAAAAATGGAGAGCAATACTGGAGCTATCCAACCGTACAGCTTTAAGCCAGATGGAGCTGGGAGCTTGTGGCCCACCCAGCAGCCGTTTTTCATCTGCTCCTGACTCACCACGATTTGTAGTAACTCCGAAATTGTAAGCTTAATTTTCTTCATACAGTGAGGCAAATAAGTATTTGAACACTTTGTGATTTTGATATTTCTTCCACTAACAACTCATGGAAGGGTCTGACATTTTCATCTTAGGTGCTTGTCCACTATGACAGACAATCTAAAAAAATTCTGGAAATCACATTGTAGGATTTATAATATCATGTATTTGTATACTACTGCTGCAAACAAGTATTTGAACACCTGAGAAAATCAATGTTAGTATTTGGTGCAGTAGCTTCTGTTTGCGGTCAAACGTTTCCTATAGTTTTTCACCAGGTTCGTACACACTGCAGGAGGGATTTTGGCCCACTCCTCCACACAGATCTTCTCTAGATCAGTCAGGTTTCTGGGCTGTCGCTGAGAAACACAGATTTGAGCTCCCTCCAAAGATTTTCTATTGGGTTTAGGTCTGGAGACTGGTTAGGCCACTCCAGAACTATATGGACCCACTCCTTGGTTCTGCTGGTTGTGTGCTTTGGGTCACTGTCATGTTGGAAGACCCATCAACCCATCTTCAATATTCTAACTGAGGGAAAGAGGTTGTTCCCCAAAATCTCACAATACATGGTCCCGGTCATCCTCTCCTAAATATAGTGCAGTCGTCCTGTCCCAGGTGCAGAAAAACACCCCCATACCATGATGCTACCACCCCTATGCTTCACAGTAAGGATGGTGTTATTGGGATGGTACTTGTCATTCTTCTTTCTCCAAACACGGCGAGTGGATTTCAGACCAAAAAGTTCTATTTTGATCTCATCTGATCACATGACTTCCTCCCATGACTCCTCTGGATCATCCTAGTGGTCATTGGCAAACTTAAGACGGGCCTGGACATGTGCTGGTTTAAGCAGGGGAACCGTCGGTGCCATGCATGATTTCAAACCATGTCGTCTTAGTGTTCTGAGTCTTCACCTTTCTTAGGATCAGTGAAGTGAGATCTTACATGGAGCTCCAGTCAGAGGGAAATTGACAGTCATGTTTCGCTTCTTCCAGTTTCTAATAATTGCTCCAACTGTGGATTTTTTCACCATCTTCTTTAGTAATTGCCCTGTAGCCCTTTCTAGCCTTGTAGAGGTGTGCAATTCTGTCTCTGGTGTCTTTGGACAGCTTTGGTCTTGGCCATGTTAGTAGTTGGAGTCTTACTGATTGTATGGGGTGGACAGGTGTCTTTATGCAGCTAACCTCCTCAAACAGGTGCTTCTGATTTAGGATAATATGTGGAGTGGAGGTGGACTGTTTAAAGGGAGACTAGCAGGTCTTTGATGGTAAGAGTTCTAGCTGATAGACAGGTGTTCAAATAAGTATTTACAATAGTAACATACAAATACATGATTTAAAAAATCTTACAATGTGATTTCCAGATTTTGTCTCTAACAGTAGACATACTCCTCAGATGAAAATCTCAGACCCTTCCATGATTTCTTAGTAGAACTTGCAAAATCACAGTGTTCAAAAACTTATCTGGCTCACTGTAAATGTCCTCCATCATCAGAAAAAGGCCACAAGAACACGTTCAAAACACCAAAGACACAAATTTGATCAGAGTGGGTCTTTAAATGCATAATGTAGCAGGTAGGGGGCGTTGTTTTTTGCCCCACCTGCTGCTCGAAGAATCAAGCTAAATGGGTCTGCAGGACATCAGCTGTTTTTGGAGAGAACTTGCAAATGTTTGAAACATACAAAGACTTTAAAGGTTTTTTCTTCAACTAAAACGGTCAGAAATGTTTTGTCGAATAAGAAAAATCTTTGACAGTTTGTGTTGTTTTGCAGGTCTGACTAAACTCTCTCTTTTGTTTTTCTTGTTTGTCTCTGATTGTTTTTCCTCTAGATCATCCTGAAATAAACAAAGAGGCGGAGTTTCACCAAGCTGCACTAGAAAATCCAAAACAGCCCCTCTGTAAATACTACCTAACCTCTGCTGTCGAGGTTCAGCAACCTGCATGCTAAGAGTGTAACACTTCAGATTTAACCGTAAGAACTGCAGTGCCGGTGTACCACACACAAACACACAAAAAGTAACACAGAACTGTATGTATTGCTAGATAAACAGCTATTAACACTTATGTATAGCAGGAACAGTATAGAAGTCATTTTATCAACATTCATCTCTCTGGAAGGATTTTGTTCTCTTCCTCAAGGTTTTTTTTTTTTTTTAATGGACCGAGTCGACCTTCACCTTTACCAGTTGCTATTAAAACGCCCCCTCACCCCCCCACCCCCACCCCCACCTCTATCACTCAAATTTTGCAGCCATTTTTACAATGCTTTTGCCATAGCACGTGCTGCAACCCCCCCCCCCTCCAAGTGCCCTTTAGTTGTTTCCACGGCAAGAGAAAGGCCTCAACTCAACATGCGAGGGCGTGCATATGTGTGGACGGGCAGCACGAGGATGCTGAGGGTCTGTAAGGGTTGAGGGATTTAAGTGCTAATTCTAAACAAAAATAATACAAAAAGAAAAAAAACATAACGACAACAAGCAAAAAGATGACTTGAACTTCACCTGGAGGGCTATCTGTGACCGTCGGTCGTTCCTGTCCAACCCCCTTTTATCGCCGACTATCCTGTTCCATTTTAGAAAACTGTAGAAGTGCCTAAATAAGACGATCATCACCGACATCCGCAGCGGGGTGGAGTCAGGAAGGACCTTTCAGGATCTGGCTTTGTTACGGCTCTCCACATCCACAAGTGACTTTTATCAGAAGACGAGAGGAGAAACGACAAATCAACAATAGCTTTGTAGAATGTGTGGTGACTTTGGTCGTTTCTTACGTGGGTTTGCGTAGTTTACATGAGGAACGTGAGTGAGACAGCTGTATTGTAATCTGTGTAATGTATGTCAAGTGTCTCTTATTTTGAAACTTTATATTCTAGAAATGTATTATTTAAAGTTTGTGTCTAATATTTCAAACCACAACCCCCCTACTCATCTCCACTCATCTCCAAAATAATTTTGTTTTTAAAGCCAAGATCATCAAATTTTTATTTTTATTTTGTGCGTTTACCATTTATTTTTGAATGATTTATTTTCTAATTTCAATTTTCCAGACTCTGATGTGATGTCATGGTGCTTGATTAACATTGACAATCCACAGTCACACAATGCAGAGCGGGAACTTTTTCGCTTCTCCTCTGGATTCTTTTCACCTTGAATGTGTTTGGAATAACTGTGGAAAGATGGTCCAGTTTTTGGTGTCATTTCTGTTAAATTTAGTCTGGTTTTAGTAAAAAAAAAAACAAAAAAAAGAAAACCTAAAAAAGCGACGTAAACTATTCTATTTTGAGATGAATGTAATTTATTGCGCTGCATTCTGCACGGTTTCTCACTTGGGCGATGGGGAAGCCGAACTCTTCCCTATGGAGTTCAAAAACTTCAAAAACTTACACGGCGTTGCAGCATAATAGAGTTATAGAGTTGCTTGTGTTGTTGGAAAAAATAATAACAAAAAATATATATATATTGTATAGATTACCAAAACAAAAAAAGAAGAAAATTTAAAAAAAGATGTACTTTTCACTCTAGTAATGATAGTACTTCATAACAATCTCAGTCGTTGCCGTGGCAACCGAGTGTTGCAGTTACTAAAGTTGGTATTTTTGTAAATGACATTGTTTTTTTTTATTTGCTAGAACACTGTATGTGAGTTAGATTGAAGATAACAAACTTTTTTCTTATTCTTCACTGAGATTCTGATCTGATATTTTCATTAGCAAATAACAGCCTCTATAAGCGCTGTGACTGTAACACTTTTAGATTTAAAAAGTCATCTATGTTATATAGATTACAAATAAATATAATTCTCTATATAAATATATGTAAGGACTAAATAATCTATCAGAACTTGAGTTGTATAAGTCGTTCCCCAAACGAAGGACCTTCACGTTCATGTTTTTCTTTGAGGGTTTAGGAGTGCACTTCTTGGTTTTTTAAGGAGGTTTTTGTTTTTCTGTTCACCAAAAGCACCAGGAATTCACTTTTAATGAAAACGTGTTTTTGCATGGCAACTTTTTTTCTTAATAAATAATAACATACTGAATGTTTCTAGTGAAAAAAAAAGATGTCTGTACAAAAAAACCAAAAAGAGTTTTTTCTGTGATTGCTCTCGTGGGAAACAGCTCTTTCTGGAGATGTTTTCTTTAATTGAAGGTTGGAGGAGAAATGTGAGCACTTTCTGAGCATTCGGTCACCTGGGCAGACTCAGCTTATCCAAAACACTTTGCCTTATCTTGAGTCCATTGTGCTTAAGATTTTGTTTTTTAAGACCTCTTTATGAAACGATTCATAACTTGAACGGCTACTCTCACCTCAAACCCCCTCCCGAGTTTCTACGGCAAACCTTTATCCCTAAAATCTTTTGTTTCAATGTGTGCGCCTCAAGGCCAAAAGTGGAGACTGCATCAGAGCAGAGCCGTCGCTGCTCTTTCATTTTGTCCCATTGTCTTACAATGGAAGCGATGGATGTAAAGTTCGCAGCTTCGGCCAGCAGAGGGCGCTCCACCTGATGCTGCGAAGTGACTGCCTCTGTCATACTGGTTGCAGCTTATCAACAAAGACATAAATTAAAGAGCACCCCCATCTGATTTACACTTTCAATGTAATCCTTTTCAATGTATTATTATTTTTTTGCATATATTTTGTGTTATGTTATGTTTATATAGTCGAATGTTTCTTTGGTTCCAGCAAGTTTGTGTAAAATTTATTGAAAGAAAGAAATAAAGAAATTCAAACAACTTTGATTTTGTCTGAACTTTTTTTTATCACAAGAAGCTAGACTTAAAGGAATGTACGGAAGGCAAAAACGACCAAATTATTAAAAATAACTCATAAAAAGATTGCAATTAAAATGTTTTTGACATATTTTGTAATATTTTATTAATGTGTTGTTTGATATTTATTTTTATTTACAAGTATAATGGCTTTAAGAATTAAAGAAGAATTAGAAAATTATTATTATTATTTATCTTTTTGTTGTCAAATTGTTTGCAAATGTGATAAAAATATTTCCTATAGTGACGTTTCAATGAAAACAACAATGCTTTTTTGTCACTTTAAGCCCTAAATACCGATAAATAATGAGCCTTCCTTAAAAATTCAACGCAAAATAATCTTTTAGTATTTTTTCAAGAAGCTGAAAAATACAAAGAACCAAAGATGAAAAATTTAATAAATGAATACAATATTATTCAAATAAATAAAAAGTTCATTAGTTAATCAAAATACTAATTCATTTCATGTAAGAAATGCATTTAAATATTTCCCTATTTAATTATTATTTGTCCTCGTTGGTCTTCCATAGCAGCAGGTAAATGCACCTTTATCTGTAAATGTATGTGGTGTTAAGCAAATATTTTTTAAGCATTTTTACGAATGATATGATTTTTTTTTACCATTTATGATTTACTGAAAGCTTTAAACTCCTCTACGATTAGCTCCTAAAAACTGTCCTGAACGTTGATTATCTTTGATTCATCTTTGAGCCGAATCATTCTTGGAGTATGTGATGGTGAGCAGCACAGGCAAAGAATGAAAGTATGGACCAGGAGAAATCCATCGGTCACCCAAAGCCCACGTGTTATGTTTCTTTGAAGGTTGTTTTCTAAATGTTCCAAGCTTGTTTGTTTAAAGCAAAGACGTTAAAAACAGATTTTCTGTCTCGTTCAGATGTGTTTCCTGTGGGAAAACCGAAACTATAAAGAAACCTTTAAATAGTTTTCCAGAAACAGGGACACTGATTTGCTGAAATTGAGTTTAGAATTTTATCGAATGAAGTTTAAGGTCTTTGTTTTCAGTTTATTGCATTAAAGCAAAGGAAAGTACTCTGTTTTCTCATGAAATCTGGGCCGCTTTGAACTGATGAGCACCAAAAGTAGTCTGATTTTCAAAATAAAGTTAGTCTAAAACAAATACATTTTTAAAGGGTAGCCTGACTTGTAAAATTAAGTACTTTTTAGAAGGACCTTATAGGAAAAATTTGTTATTTTTCTGTTTCAGACATGTTCTATCAGGAGAAGACCTGGTATGAGACTGAAAGTATTTAAAGAAAAATGTGTAAGGGAATATGTTCCAATCCATGACACTCTGACCTTTCTCTGACTAGTGTTCCCATCACCTCTAATAAGCTGGGAATTAGCTTGTATCAACTGTCTCCTTTCTCATACTGTAGATAACGCTGTGCACTCTCCTATTGGTGTTTTATACTCCAAAAAAACCCAGTCAAGATTCACGTATGATTCCTGCGTACAGGTCAGCGTGATTGTACTGGCCAAACGAGGATACACCTTTGTACTCTTCACTGACTATGAATACTTTTACTCCTCCTTTTTGTGTTAATTTTTAATGTACATTTACAGAATAAATATTTTCTATCATGTCGTGACACAAATATCTGCTAATATTTTAAAACCTGTAGCACCAGAGCTTAAAGCTTTCATCACATGTACCCTAATGGGGATAGATCCATACAGGTACTGTGGGTTTGTATTTGTCCGGGCCCATGGAGGGTTGTAAAGAGGAGCAGTCGCATCATAAGATGTGTCTTGCAGTTCCCTTGAGTTTTGTACGGCCACCCCTGGGACATCATGAAAATGGAACCTACCATTGTCGTGTGCTGTGGTAAATGTATCATAAAGTGTCAGCAAGTATATTGAAAGTTAGACGCACTTATGATGTACGAATGATGCTGTCGTACGGTGTCCTTACGCCACACTCTAGTCGTAATTAAGGTCTGAGGTATGCACGTGATTCCCAGGGGCCCGTGGGACTTCTGTAGGATGTCCACAAAGACCACACTAATTTCCTTATTTCTAACCATCAGGTTCCACGCAAGCAGCGCGCACGCAAGTAAACAACACTAACGGCACTTGTACAGTCCGCAGGGTTTAGGGAGATTAAAAAAAAGAGGAAAAATCTATACGACACACCTCCGTCTCCATCCCTTCACCCTTCATCCACCTGTAGGCGCTAAAGCAGTTACTAAAGCGTACAGATGCAGTTCTGATGTCCTTTGAATTACTGTAAGGCTTCAAGTGTTTATGCGATTATCGTGACTCCAATGGATTCTGAGAGCTGAAAAAACTGCTTTGCGCTGATATGCAACACTACAGTAGTGACGCGGAGAAAAGAGGCTTTGCGTCAATATTTACTAATTTAAAGTGTTTCATATTAGCGCAAAGCTGCAATTCGTTGCATTTGATTCTGTTGGATTGCAGTTACAGTTGAAGGGACGTGTGTTATTTGCTTTGCAGCCTCCAGGGGGCGCTTCATTAAAATTCTAAATTAACTTTTTTTTTTTTTTTAATTTTGTTTGTCACAATCTCCTGTAATTTAAAAAAATTATCAATTTGCTTTTTTTTTGGCTTTAAGTCGTTTATTAGTAAAAGCCGATAAAACCTACTGTTTTAAAACTTTGAAAAGAGTTTGATTTTTAAAATGATATATTTATTTTTTCTTCGAAGGAGTAAGGTTCCGCAACCTCTTTGTTCATTTTTGACCCTAATGGCGCTCCATATCTTCCAGCCCATCGGACGACCCCGGAGGCGTGGATCCCCCGCGCCGCCGCCGTCCGCCCTTACGAGGCGGGATCAGTGCTGCTCCTTTAACTCCGCGGTGGTGCAGCAGGATGCAGCGTTAGCGTCCCGCCAAAGATGCGCCGCGCTGACGTTTCTAATAATAGCCCATCTTCTTTTTCGCGCGCCGCCGCCGTGTTGCATTATGAATGCCCTTGGAACGGCGTCCCTTCCGGATAGCGTGGGAATCTAGCGGCCGAGCATCCACGTGATCGATGCTCCAGCCTCCTCCCTCGCGCCCGTGACCGTGACAGCATCTCTCTGAGCGGAGGCCGGCCTCGCTCTGACTCCCGGCTCCTGGCTGCGGGGATGCTCTCTTTCGCGTGACGGATCCAGCTCTGCGGAGCCATGCGGGAGTACAAGGTGGTGGTGCTGGGCAGCGGCGGGGTGGGCAAGTCCGCCCTCACGGTCCAGTTCGTCACTGGGACTTTTATAGAGAAGTACGACCCGACCATTGAAGATTTCTACCGGAAGGAGATCGAGGTGGACTCGTCTCCGTCGGTGCTGGAGATCCTGGACACGGCGGGGACCGAGCAGTTCGCCTCCATGAGGGACCTCTACATCCGGAACGGCCAGGGCTTCATCCTGGTCTACAGTCTGGTGAACCAGCAGAGTTTTCAGGACATCAAACCCATGAGGGACCAGATCATCAGGGTGAAGAGGTGAGCCAACTTTTACTCATCCGAATAGTCTTCACTTTTAAAAATCACTTTCTAAAATCGAATTCAGTTCAAATTATTGTAGGAGAACCGCCTGGAACTAGTGACGGAAATGCAAATATGTTCATTAAAATTACAGAACTAAAGATGACAAAATACTTTCAATAACATAATATTAGTTGTGTGTAAAAGTGGTGTCCTACTCATAGAAAGTGCAATAAAAAAAAGGAATAAAGGGAAAGTTAAGGGAAAGCGCGAAAACTACAATAAAATTAGTGTATCTTTACACTAAAACCACAAAAACCCCTCAAATATGCCTCTGTAAACTCTATGATAAACATGAAGTAAAACTGTTATTAATGTGTAAAGTTTTTTTTTTAAATTAAAGGTATGTGCAAAAAAAAACATAACACTTAAGGGGAAGGTTAAGGGGGAAAGTTACTGCAATAAAATTAGTGCATCTTTACACTAAAACCACAAAAACCCCTCAAATCTGCCTCTGTAAACTCTATGATAAACATGAAGTAAAACTGTTATTAATGTGTAACGGGGTTTTTTTGTTCTTTTTTATAATTAAAGGTAAGTTCAAAAATAAATAACCCTTAAGGGAAAAGTTATGGGGGGGGGCTGTTTACTACATTAAAATTAGTATGACTTAAAAATTAAAACCCCCAAATTTGTTTAATGAAAACTCTATAGAAGATAAATATCCATTAAAACTGTGAGTTGTGTCCTTTTATGGAAAGTGAAATCAAAAATAAAGGCAACAGTTAAGGGAAAGCATAAGGGAAAACATGTTTACTACATTAAAATCAATATAAATCAAAAGCTTAAACCCTTTATTTTGTTTATGAAAACTCTATAGAGGATACATATTAAGTAAAATGGCCATTATTGTTTAAAAGTTACATCTTAAGTACAATAAAAATTAAGTTACTGAAAAAGTTAAGGGGAAACCTGTTTACTGCAATAAAATCAATACCACTTAAAACTTCTCAAAGAAGACAGCTTACATTCAAATCTCAAAACTTTATAGAGGATGAATATTAAATAAAACTGTCATTATCGTGTAAATGTTGCAGCCTTACTGTGGAAATAAAAAAAAGGTAAAATTATCAAAATTTTCACATTTAAACAAATCAAAAATAACTTTTAACAAAAGACTCTTTTTAGGGATAGTTGTTTTCTTCTTTGAAAATAATTTTTAGTAGAAGTTAACTTGTCTTGGCGCAGTTCTTTTATTTTGTATTTTTCTTTTGACAGTATCTTGAGTGGTTTTACTATAAAAACATAAGGCTTTAAAATGTTCTTTTATTGTTATATATTATTAGGTTGTTGTTCTCTTAAGAATATTCTGAGTCTTAACGAATACAGCCATTTAGGAGTCAATGTTTTCCCTTAACTTTCTCCTTAACTGCTGAATCTGAAGTTTACGTTCTCACATCAATAGAGATGTTTTTTTATTCAGGAGCTGTAAAATTTTTGAGTTTGTTCTATCATTCTAACACCCATAATAAAACCAAACAAAAACAAACCATGAAAAAGTCATTTTTATTTCCCTTACATTAGTCTGCGTGGTTCTTCCAGACTGGTTCACATGTTCCTCATCAGAGCCCAGCTGAGGCTCACCTGCCTCACATCAAGCTCTGTCACATGACTTTGGAGGGCTTTGATTACTTTAGAACGAACTCAATGCCTGAGCTCATCTTTGAGCAGGGAGAGGCTAAAGAACCGGAGATTCCTACTTCTGACTCACGTTCTGAGGTCAGCTGCAGACTGTAGAGAACAGGCGACGTCTACCGGCGCTGAAGGAAGAAAGGAAGTCTAGATTCATTCAAAGACCTAAAAAAATGACCTGAAAAGCTCTCAGATGAATCCTTACTGTCCCGCTAAATTCATCGTCTAAATCTGAGCGTGGACTGAACCAAGTGATCCACCTGAGCCGACGGTGCAGAGCGGAGCATGAGAGAAAACTTCTTGGAAATGAATAATATAAAGATGAGGCGGCAGGTGGATAGTGAGCAGCTTTCGCCTGCAGTCAGCCGCCACCCAAAAGCTTCTCTGCAGCAAACGTCCTCAAGTGTTACCCAATTAATATTTCATATCTTCATCTCACACTTCTGTGGTTCTGAATCTTCCCTGTTAGAGGAGAAAAGCCAGTGAGAAAAAGCTCGCAATCACGTCGGATGATGGTCATGCGAGCCGTTTGAGCGCTGCATTAACTGTTCTCCCTCCTCCCAAACTTGTTGCTGAGACAGCACCGGCATCTACAGAGATCCAGGATGTGTCCACTCATTGGGTCTTTATGGGATTGATGCCAAGAAGGCGTAAACGCCAATGCAGGGGCGAGGCGATCCAAGCCTGTTCCTGATGCACCAACTCCTTAAGCTTTAGTGGCTGTTGTCCTTACGGGTGGCTGTCGACCGTCAAACCTGTACGAATGAAGTATCAAGGTTGTAGACTGCTCGGTGAGCCTGAAGAGAGAACGTGTTCATTCATTCATTCATTCATTCTCCAATCCGCTTTATCCCTTCCGGGGTCACGGGGTTGCCGGAGCCTAACCCTGCTACTCATGGGCGAAGGCAGGGGACACCCCTGGACTGGTCGCCAGTCTGTCGCAGAGAACGTGTTCATGTATGTTTTTTTGTAGGGGACACTTCTACAACACGTAAGGGGGAAGTAGGTGAGACACTGGCATGTTGCACAGATTTGTTCAACCCCTCCAAAATCTGCACATTGTGCAAGGAGTCCGTTAGTGCTGTTCACATAAGTGCTCACCCCTTGCACCAGCTACATACTCCATAAAAAGAGGCAGTTGCCCGTAGTTTGTGCAAATAGCCTACTTGCATATCGCGTGAAGCATTTACTTAAGGAGCTAGTACTTGTACCTTACTAACAACTAGAGTGTGGCGTAAGGACACCTTACAACAGCATCACCCTACGCCATAAATGTGCCCAACTTCCATTATTCCTTACGAATAGTTCATGATACACTTACCACATGCTAGAACAATGGTACGTTCCATTTTAATGGCGTCCCTTGAGGTGGTTTATACTTCATAGAGATTGGTTATTGTATCAATCATATGGCGTCCCTACTGCAGTTGTGCAGTCTAGTTCGTATTAAGGTTTGCCTGTTGTGCTTGCGACTGTCCGTGATAACCGACAAACTTCTGAGTGGTGTTCATACTTTTCAAGCCTGGTGCGACTCTTCCGAGCGAGTGAAGACGTCCCTCCGATTTTTCCATCTTGCTATAAAGTCCAGTAGCTTGCTTGATTTTCTTCTAGCAGTCGTCTGTACTCGCACATGGAGGTATCATGGAGGTTGCGCTGTTTTCTTCAAATTGCTGTGAAGTGTAAACCGGGCATTGGCATTATCTGCCAAATCCTTGTCCGGGTGTTGCCGTCCTCCCAGTAATCACCAGGGCGTTTTCATGCTGCGCTGATGCCGTGTCTAATAGCAGGAGGCGAGCGCCATGCACCGCTGAATAGCAACGGAGACCAGAACTGGTCCCAGGAGGCGCGTTTGTGTAAAAGCAGCATCTTGACCAGAAGCTTTTAGCCTTCAGGAAGCTGTTTAAGACGCCGCCGGTGAAGTGCTGGTTTCCTCCCTGCTCCATCTTCAGTGTTTTTCACCATCTTTGATCACAAGAACCTTCCAGAAGTTCTTCTCCTCCATTCAGTGTTAGAGATTTTTTCATTTAAAACCCCAGATTTAAGCAAAGACATGCGTTTCAGACTCATGTGGAGGCAAGAAGAACATGAACTCTGAGACTGCCGCTTGTTCATTATCTCAGAACCTCTGGAAGTTCTCCTGTGACCCTCCTGGGTAAACCTGCTTTGATGTGTGTCGGGAGTTTCCCCACATCGAGGTGATTATCGCCTCCAGCTGGCGGCGAAAACGTTCACAGAGTGAACTCAAGGCTACAAGAAAAAAACAAAAAAGATGTTTTGTTACTTTTATTTTCTAAATCTGTTGTAAACTGCATTGTGTCTCAGTTTGGCTTCAGTCCGGAGTTTCTGACCCTTCCAGAACTTCATGTGACCAATAAAATGTCTTCTGGTTTTGGAGCCAAAAGAAGCTCCAACTGGAACCAAATGTTCTAGTCAGAAACTTTGACAAACTTCCAAAATCAAAGCAAAAAACACAAAAGAAGATATTTATGTTCAGGTTTTAGCAAAGCCTTTTTAAAAAATTGTTGGTTTTTTTGTAAATTCTGATAAAAACTCATCAGATTCAGCACGATTGATCAAATACTTCTTTGAAAACATTTTTTTTGTTATTGAAATGATTATTATAGATATTGAAGCTGAACAAAAGTGAAGTTGTTGGTTAAATTGTGAATTCTTACTCTAAAGACATGGATTTCACCTTAAAAAGAAAAGATAACGCCGGTTGATTGATCGATTCGTTGATCATTTTTAAAGCCACCTCTGCTTTTGGAACTTTGGAAGAGGAATTCTGTTCTTCTGGTTTTAGTCACCGAAACTCATGCACTGTAAAAACAGGTCCTGTAGAAGCAAGTCAAAAGTTCTTGAAATTTGAAAAAAAAAAAAAAGGTTTTAAATTTGCGAATAATATCAAGAACTTTAAGACACAAATGTCTAGTCACTCAGACATGTTTTCTTAAACTAAGATTATTTGTTTTGCAAGACAGAAAACAAGACCCTTTTCCTTGAAAGTCAGACCTTATTACTTCCTTAAGATTAAATTTTCGCAGCATGAAGGTCTGCATGGAACCAAAACATGGGAGTCTCATCCTGAAGGCGTTCATCTGCTCAGAAACTATGACTCCAACAGCCTTAACACCCACACCCACACACACACACACACACACACACACACACGCACACACACACACACACACACACACACACACACACGCACACACACACACACACCCACACACACACACACAGCTGCTAATCCAAACCAGATGCGGCGGCTGCACATGCTAGACTCGGGTTTGGAATTTGCGTGCGTTTGCTTGAGACGTGGGCCTTGTGAAAATGCGTCAGCGGACGGGCCGCAGCTTTACGGCGCAGCAGGTAGCTGAGCTGCAGGGCGAAACGGAACAAATTTAACAAGTTTATTTGTTTTTCTGTTGGCCATAAACATGTACCGTGAATGTTTTGGGGGTTAATGTGTGGTGTGTGTGTGTAGGGGGGGGTTGCATACTTGCATTTTTCCAACAGCTAGAATAACACCCCGCAGAGGTAAATGGGACTAAGTTGTTCCAGATTGCTTTGAGAGGACGTCAACCTGTGACCTTTGGGTAAATGCGGTACAGATGATGGTGGAGCACAGTTTCTCCACGACTTTTCAAATATTAGAAATTAGAAATTGTTGTTGTTTTTATGTATGTCCCAACTGAGCTAAGGAACAAATACACCCGTTAGATTGGTCATCTCCCTCTTTTTTATATGTTAAATGACAAAAATTATGCAAGAAAAAGCATAAAAGATAAAGGCTAGCACAGGAAGATGTTTTTAACGATGAGTGATCACAACGAGGCTAGAAATTCACGATTCAAAGAGGTTTGTGAAGGAACTTCACCAGTTTAATCAGAGATAAGTGACGAAAAGACGTTTCCTTTTCCTAAAGCAAAGGACAAACATTTAAAAAAATGATCAAATACCAACCGTACAAACAAGAATCAAGGAGGACTATGAATCAGAGAAATCTGTTTGTGTTGACAAAGCATAGAAACGAGATGTAAGACGGTACAACCACTGACAACTAAGGTAATACCGTTTACAAGATTAACCCTTTAACTCCAGAGCTGGAGCTCAAGTGTCAGCGTTTTTTACATTGCTGTAACTCTTCGACCATTTATGCAATTAATACAATTTGAAGCTGAGAAAAGCGGATTTGTGCTCGTAGGAGAGTGTTGCATAAAGTTTTGCATGTCGCTCCAACAGAGCTACACTAATTCAAGGAGCATGTTTTTTCCTGTTGCCGGCAACAGCTCCAGTGTTAGAGTGTTATGCTACGTTCAAGCGACCATTTCCTGCGAAAAGTCAATGTAAACGTGTTTGCACGCGCATTTCTGAAAGTCACTGTGCTTTTTAAGTACGTTTGCGGGCTCGCTGTATTAAACGCGTGGCCATTGAATACACATTGAAAGTGAAATCAAATAAACTTTGACCAGTCAATGACTCAGATTTGGTAGTGATGTTCGGGTAGTGCCCTTTTCAAAACACCAAAGTCCCAACCGTTTGAAAACTGATCATAAAGGAGAAATTAATAACAGCGGTTTGTGCGCGGCTGGAATTCTGTGACACCAAGTCTTTTATTTATGTCTTTTATTTAAGTTTACGAGATTTCCGCTGCTTCCATATTTTGAGCTTAGCCTCTTCCAACTGTGAGTACATTCGCTAGTATCGGGTAGCGACAGACCAGTATGAAAACCGTATGCTAAAAACGCAGTCAAGAATCAGCCCAGTGTATGTAGTATAAAAAAACAAAAACAATCACAAGGTATTTATCAAGATTGTTTTGGCTACATATTTAAGTGAAGTGAGTTTTTTATCATTGAAGAACAGCAGACACGTCTTTTCTTTAAACCTGGGAGCAGTGGATGCAGTTTATTTTTTACTGTCAACGTCGCTGTTGAGCCTTGTTTTGTGTCAAACTGTAGAAGACACGTTTAAGAGTCAAAACTTGATTTGTCCACGAATCAGGATGCCTTTTTATTTGACCAGAAATCTGCGGAGAAACCTGAGACCCTGCAGCTATCGTATGGGTGTTTGAATGAAGGTAAAAATAAATACAATTTAGGGGTTCCATTGGCATTTTAAACTCCTCCCACTCGTCTGTGTTTCTGTGCTTTGAGTAGACAATCAAAAGAAAACTTACACTTAAACATTCCAAATGGTCATCCAATGAGAAGAGATCTGGCCTCCTTGTGGGTGGGGCATCACACAAATCTATTCATGTGTGACAGAGATCGATGGAGGAAGAATATAACAAAATCCATATTTATGTCGCATTAATTTGGCATTAAGGATCAGACATTGGTAAACATGAAGGATAAGGCCTCTTTAGGTGTCTTACTTCACCCAAATCTGCATCATAACCCAAACGTTTTTTGAAGAGAAACACTCTAATTTAATATATGAAATGACACATTTGATCTAATTAGAAGATCGGAGACTAACGTTGACTCAGGTGTATCAGTAAGCAGACATTAAGTCCTGGAGAAGCTGGGATCAGTGTTTAACAAGCTCTGTGTGGCGTCTTGTTCCTAATACTTGACACTAACCTATAAATCCCGACGGAACATGGTTTCTTCACGCTGAGCTGAACAGCAGCAGTGTGTTGCTGCTCCAAACAAGCCCCGCCCACCCAGAAGACTTTGTACTTCTATATAAAGTTTCTGCTACGAGGCTGTCAGGTTGCATTTATCCGCCTGGCGTACTCCCTGTTCATGCTTTGCGCCCTCCAGACTCCAGCTTTCTGAACACACAGGAATGCCGATCCTGCTGATGTCAGCTGCTGGTCGTCCGTGTGTGCGCTCGTTGTGGTGCGGGGGCTGTGGCGTGGAAATGTCAAACTGCAGGGAACTCTTTGGCATTTCAGCATCAGCGCAGGGGTTTTCTTCATCCAAAGCCTTCAAATAATCTTTCCAGAAAGTGATGCAAATGTTTTGACATCTTTCTGAGACTCTTATAAAGGAAGACCAATGAGGATGAGGGTCAGCATCCCTGTGGAGCATCACTGCACTGCTCAAGAACCCTTCAGCAGGTTCCATAAGTACCCTCCACTCTGCACTCATTTCCTGCACGTCGCCGGCCATCTTCTGCTCAGTTAGATGTTTGCCGGTGCTTTTCCACGCCCCGCCTCCTCCAGCAGCCGAGCAGTGTGGCTGCAGGACACCAATTTGGAGATAAGAGCCTAATTTCTCAGGAGCACCAACAGATCAATACGCTGAGCCTGAAAGCACTTAGCAGTGACTGATGGTCCCAGCTTTTAGCTGCTGTGTGCCATTACCCGCCGTGAGAGCGTAAACCCATTGCTACTGACATCATGCGGCTTTTTATCAAGAAAAACACGACGGGACTCTTATCTGAATAAAATATATGTACATAAATATATTTTATTATCATCTAAAATCACATTTAAATGAAGTAATAAGGTGACAATCGCTAAAATAAGTTCCCTCTTTGTCCTAATGTGGTCAGCAGAAACTAGCTTATCACTAGCATCTTAGCCCTTTTCAGTATATTCTTACGTTTAAAGGTGTTTGCATTCTCCAGTTAAACTTTTCTGTAAAGGATGATGATGAAGTAACTTTCATTTCAGTGTTATCCAGTTGGCATGCAGAGATGATGCATCTTTGCAGTGATGCACATTGGTGTACAAAAGTTTGGAAGATAGCAGTTGTTGGTGGAGAGTCCATACAGTGATGCACTGCAGTGGGAGCATGATCATGTGGGATTGCAAGTTTGCAAAATTTGTTAGCGATGCTAGTTTTTTTTGCATCACGCATTTGGTAGTGTGATGAAATTGGACTTCAATTGGGACAGTTTTTAGAGGGAAGTCCTTTTACTGATAAATCATTGTGGAAGTATGATAATGTGGGCTACAAGTTAGCTTATGAAAGATAATTTTTTAAAAGAGCCTCTATATGTATACACAGCATTAAGAGTTTTATAGTGTGGGGGTTCGTGTTGCAAGTTTTGAATTTTAAGTATGAAGCATTGGAGTGTGATAATGTGGGATTTTGGTTTGTGACCAGTTTAAAAACCAAAATATGTGTCTTCGATGTAAACAACCCAATAAAAACTAAATTATTTGAAGGTTTCAGGAAGTTGCCAATGTTCAAGAAATGACTTATATTAATAAATGGTGGTGGGAATATGATTATTCGAGGCTACAAGTTTGCGCAAACTGATACTGAGTGCTAGTTTTAAAAGGAGACCCTATATAGATGCATAGCTGTGGGAGTTTGATGATGTGGGGCTTCAAAAGTGTAAAAATATTTAGGGAGTTGCTGGAGGTGAAAAAAAAGCTTCTATTTTGAGATATAATGGCGGGAGTGTGATAATTGTGTTTGACTTGAATGAGAACAATCCATTAAAAACGAAAAACAAAATAACTCAAAGAGGTAATGAAGCTGCCAAAGTGGCATAAAGTACTGATTAATGTGGTGGGAGTATGATCATGTGGGACTACAAGTTTACATAGTTTGGTGGTGTTGAGTCCCATCATATGGATACACAGCAATAGAAGCTGGATAATGTTAGGCTTTAAAAGTGTAAACATATTTAGGGAGTTGCCAGAGGGGAAGAAAGCCCCTATTTTGAGACATAGTGGTGGGAGTGTCATAATGTGGGGTTTTTAATTTGTGACCATATTTATAAACAGTCGTGTTTGTCTTGAATGTGAACAATCCAGCAAAAAGGAAATCATTCAAGGGTCTAGGTGAGTTGCTGGAATTGATACACAGTGGTGGAAGTGTGATCATGTGGGGCTGCAGAATTCCAAAGTTGTAAATATACTGATAAATAACACTTACTAACCAGTTTCAGCAACACAATCCGAAACTTCCTGAAAGGAAGTAAAGTGTAAGAACTGAACTTCAACAGAAAGTTTTGTTAAAATAAATGTTCTGGGGTTCACTCAGTTTTATTTTGAAAATAAATCAATTTTTTGGGATCTATATAATACATTACAGGCCTAAATCCTCCCTCCTGAGTGTAAGGGTGCTTTATGGAAATAGTTGCTTTGTGGGCCAATCTTCACGTCCCCTCTCCATGTGAGAGCAGCACATTAGCTTTATTTAATTATTCAATAACTCCGCCCACTCTTCTCTCCATCCTAGAAGGATTTCCAGCTTCTCATCCTCTCAGACCTTGCAATTAAATCATCAGCTGATACTAGATCCAGCAACAAAGAACACGTTCGTGTGATTTAATTCGTTCCAAAAATAACAGTGGTGTCTTTTTGCAGGTACCAGCAGGTACCGGTGGTCCTGGTGGGCAACAAGGTGGACTTGGAGGACGAGAGGGAGGTGTCCCCCAGCGAGGGCCAGGCGCTGGCGGAGGACTGGGGCTGTCCTTTCTTGGAGACGTCGGCCAAGAGCAAGACGATGGTGGACGAGCTGTTCGCCGAGATCGTGCGGCAGATGGACTTCTGCCCTCTGCCCGACCGGAGAGAAACCTGCTGCCCCGCCTGCAGCATCCAGTAGAGGCCCGACGGGTGGATGGGGAGAGGGGCGGGGGTAGAAGACAGCTTGAAAGAGTGTTGCAGGACAAACCCACTCGTCTTCTAGTCCTTTCAGTATCGCTACAGCCTGGTTTCTGGATGACAAACATTTTAGAGGAATGACGACGTCTGGGTTTCACTTGAAGGAAGAAGCAACACTTGACCTCCAACTTCCCATCAGTATCCTGTTGATGGAGTGAATTTCCAGGGTTTCCCTAAAGCCATCAACCAAGAGAATCACGGTGCTGAAACCAAGCAGCCATAGGTCCAAACAAAGATGGCTGCTCGCTCTGCATTTCTTTGTCTTCTTCTTCTTTTTTTTTTTTTTGTAGCACTTTTTGGGACATTTGACAGTGCAGGAGCCTTCACCTGTACATGAGCAGACGTCGAACACCACTGTGAAAGCAGTCGCACTGGAAGTCCCATCCACTACGAATGAAGATGAATGTGTTAGGAAGAAAAAAAAAACCTGCACCTTTGGGGGAACTGGCTCCCAAACGCTGACATGTGCTGTGGATGATGCTTGCGCGACGGTGGACTGTAGCACCGACACGAGTACAATCAATCCCACCCATCCATCAGGCGGCCCCGTCGCTCACAGTTTTCACTCTACAGATGCAAAAGCCTTGTTACTTTGAATGAACGTCCGTCTACATGAAATCACGTCCAATATGTTGGTGGTTTGATGTCAGAAACACTTATTTTCAATAAAACTTTATGCACAAGCGTCATGCTCAATCTTACTTTTTATTCTTTCTTTTATTCCTACTTTTTATTCTTACTTTGATTAGCTGAAGGCAAATCATTTCATTAAACAACCACCAGGTGGCTTGTTACACAACCACTGGGGAAAAAAATTGAAATTAGAAAATAAATGACTACTTTTGTCAATTAATATGCATTATAAACTTCTTTTAGAAAAAAGTTTCACAATTTCACAAATCTAATAAACATTAATGGAAGATAAACTATATGTTTCATTTCATACAAATAAATCTAAACTTTCAGTGTCAACAACAAGCTGCATATAACAATTCTGTAATGTTCATACTTTAAAATGGTATACCTGTTACATACAGTCACATATTGTGTAACATAAATGTACAAAAATAGATGTGCAAGGTAAAGAGTTTGCTGAATGTTATGAACACATTACATTATAATGTAGATATGAGTCTAACCTAACCGTTAAAAGTATATACTTTTTTCTTTATGTCTTTCCCCTTTTAATACATTTAAATAAATTATGAACAATATTAGGCAAATCTGAGACTTAAGGTATTATCTTAAAATAAATCCTATCAATCAAATCCTATTAAAAAAATTACATTTATTTATTAGTTTCTTTAAAGGACATCTTTTGGTCCACAATTCCAGTACAATACTCATTAGAAAGATGCTGATTAAAGCACTACAACCAAAAAACTTTGTTTTTTAAAAACTTCCGATTATATGTTTATTTTTTTCCGTAGGCAATATATTTTTGAATCTGATTTTTATCCATGAATAAAAGGGTTTCAGATTTGTAGGAAGTGACGTTTGCAATGGTGTGGGTGAAAAAAGTGGCCAACAGCGACGCATGCCGACGTAACCGTAAAACTGCAGCTTTTACGGAACTACTTTAATTGTCAACCCGGACCATTAAAAGCGTTGCACACCAGAGATGCATGGCGTCTTGCAGTAACAGGCGTTCGTTAGGTCAAACATATTTATCCCATGTCTATCTTCTTTTTTTGGAAATTATTTTGTAAAAAATAAAACAAATTGGGCACAATGGCGGCCAGGACTTCGTGTCGACATTTCCAGCGCCGTAAGTATCCGATATTTACCATTAAGCTGATTGTTTGTTGTTTGTGGTAATTTAATGGCAGAAAACGGTTATTGTTCATGTACTTAAATAGCGCAACGTAACAGATAAAGTTTATATTTGTGGTTACGTTTGTGCTGTTCAGCAAATAAATAAAAAAAAAAGTTTAAAAAATGATCAAGTAAGTAAAGTACTAGCTAAACAATTAGCATAGCTTAACAATATAACTACAATTCCCAAAATGCCGTCTGTCTTTATTTTATTACTATGATTAGGATTAATTAATTTTAATTCACAGGATTTATCAGTCCAGTCTACATTTACAAACGAAATTATGAAGTTATTAAAGATCTGTGTTCTCATACCCAATGGTCAGTCAGCATTTTTCTTCCTTAATAAACATTCTTTTTTCAGATGTGGTAGTAAATATTTAAATAAATACGCATCAAAGCACAATTTCTGTCACTCCAAAATCCTACCTCGAATCAAACAATAAACTGTCTCACAATAAAGATAATAATAATAAAAAAAAGATGGTTAAAAAAACGTTTCTCAGATCATCTGTTTAATTCAGCTCAAATCACAGTAATCTTGTTAATCAGTAACTTATTGTTTATGTCGCTGTGCTGGTACATTTTGGTTATTTCTATTTTAATTACATTCAATTAAAACCACCAATTATTTTGAACAATAATAGTCAAACAAAAAAAACATGAAGAAATCACTTATTGTAGATGATTAAATTCACTGGTTTCTAATCATATCACTGCACTCTGTTTTGCAGTATTTGATTTAAATTTTAAATTTAAATAAATGCCTTCTGATGATTATCAAATATGTAATTTGTAAAAATCATTTTGATTTATTCAGTTTTATAAAGATATTTTTTTATAACAAATAATTTGCACATATTTTTGATACTTCATTCATTCATTCATTTTCCAATCCGCTTTATCCCTTTCGGGGTCACGGGGTTGCCGGAGCCTAACCCGGCTACTCATGGGCGAAGGCAGGGTACACCCCTGGACTGGTCGCCAGTCTGTCGCAGTTAAGTGTGATTTCGCACGGCCGCCACCAGGCCGGACGTTTGGGAGCTTGTTTGCGGGGATCTTTCGTCTATATAAACTGTGCCTTCATGTAGATGTATTTTTCTTACTACAGTCTATGGTGTTCAAATGCGACATAGATCGAAGACACTTGATTTTTGACATTTTCTGTACTCTCCTGATGTGTCTTCTGGGCGATTAGCGCCACCAGGTCTGCGTGGCTGCTGCCCACCACTGGGCAGTATGTCTTGTATGTCATACCACAAATGTCCCTTGTGATTAATAAAGTGTATATCTATCTATCAAACCAATCAATCAATCAAAATAAAGCAAATCAGTGGAAAGATAATATAAGTTTGCTTCCCACCACTTTTGTTTGATTTCTCCTTTGCTTAAAAAAGTCCAAATCCAAATTTTTAGTTATTGCTGAGTTATTTAAACTAATTAGCTATTAAAAAGTTAAAAGTAAAGTAACAAAATAATATAAATGTCTATAAACTGTCTCATTACAAAATGTTTATTGTTTATCATCTTTTTTCTGTGACTTCTGGGTGTTTTTGTGAATGTTTTGATCGTTCATCTTAATGTTTCTTCTGCAGGTTTTGCATCGGCGGCAGCAGCCGTCCGTCCGCTGCCTGCTGAGATTCGCCAGCAGCGCAGCGCCGTATTCTCTCGAGAGCAGGCGCGGCAGAGGGCTCTGTATCCCCGCATCGAGAAGATTGAGGTGTCCATGGAGGGTCCGGGTCTGGAGGGGAGCCTGCTTATCATGAACAAAGGAATGTCCACGCCGCTCAGCTGCGCCAGACGTGAGTGAAACTTAGTAGCCTGATGTTGAGCGAAAGCGGGTATTAAACCAGCTGCATCCCTCAGATCTGACGGAGCATCACGTCAAGAACTCGGCGCTGGCGCTGGTGGACGGAGAGCCATGGCCTCTGCACAAGGCGCTCACACGCTCCTGCTCGCTCCGCCTGCTGACGTTCAGAGACGCCGATCCAACACTCGTCAACCAGGTAGAGCGGCTAACTGCCAAGCTGACCTGCAGTCCTGCTCTGTGACTCGGCAATGTGTGACTCGGCAATGTGTGACTCGGCAATGTGTGACTCAGCGCTCTGTTTCCAGGTGTATTGGCGTTCCTGTGCCGCGCTGCTCGGACAGGTTCTGGAGACGGCCTTCAAGGATGAGTACACTGTAGAGCTGCTGGACACTCCAGAACTTCCAGGTAAATTGTCTGTTGTTCATACAGGTCTTTTTTGAAGCTACATGGTTGTTTTTGTGAAGACGACGTGTTATGATCGGAGGGGATTGAAGGTTTTTTCTTTCCCGTTTTCCTGCAGTTACTTCAGGAGCATTTTGCTGCGATGTGGTCCTCGACCCGCAACTTGATTCATGGACTCCCTCTGAGGTAAGCCTTCATTCAGAACCTGTCCTCTGGACTCAGAACTCCAGCATTGACGGGTTTCGTGTCTGTTTTCCCAGGAGTCTTTGCGCTCTCTGACTCGAGCTGCCCAGCAGCTGATCCATCAGGACCTTCCTTGGGAGCATTTGGAAGTGTCACCCTCTGTGGCGCTGGAGGTCTTCTCCCACAGCAGGTAGACCATCACCTCCCCCACTTCCTGTCAGAGTGTCTTAACTTCCCTTTCTCCCTAAAGCGACTCTCTGGTCTCCTGCAGGAGCAAGGAGGAGGTGGAGCAGAAAGCGTCGCAGAACTCCAGCGGAACCGTGACACTCTACAGGTGATCCGACATTTTTATGTGAGCTTTCAGTTCTGCCTCAGAAGTTTAATCTGCCGCCTGTGTCTGTAGGTGTGGAGATCATGTCCTGTTGAGTGGGGGCCCCCTGGTGGCCAGAACGGGGCTGTGCTCCCAGTACGAAGTAACCGCTCTGTACGAAGTGGGACGAGGGACGTGGGGGGTCCAGCGCAGAGCTCAGGGGTTGTCCTTACCTCAACAGCTGCAGGTACTGTGTCTGTGTTTGTGTTACTTAAGGCAGTCGGTGAGTTTTCTATGTAGACGATGAGGACAGGGTGTGTATCGGCTGCCGGTTTAATATTTATTTTGGTTTCATGCAGCTCAGAAAAATAAATGTTTATTTTAGCAGGATAAGCTGTAAACTGAAGTCTTTATTTGGAAATAATTTAAAGAATAAAACGCTTTTATTTAACTAAACATAAGTGTAAAAAATCCTCTTTGCATCCAGCAGCAAATGAAATAAAAGATGTTTTTTATTTATTTACTAATTTAAATGTTTTGGATTTTTTATTTTACTTTTACTTAAATGTTTTTAAGCTATAAATGTATTTTATAAAGATATGCTGATTAAAAATACATCGTTTTTTTGTGATTTCAATCTTTTTACGTAAAAATAATTTTAAAAAAGACTTCCCCTAAACCTAAAAACTTCAGATTTGATGGATCTCATTTTTAACCCCTTAGAACGCTTTCACATGTTTATTGAGTTGAACTCATGGCCACAACCTGAAAACAGAGCTGATGTTTTGTCTCCTTTTCTTCTCTGTTCAGGCTCACCACACCGTCTGGAGGAAACTGAGGGAGCGAGCTCAGAAACCGGTAAGATGATTTGGCTTGAATGGCTGTTTCTCCAATACCTGAAGGGGCACGGCCTCAAGGTGTCATCCCTAATGTTTCCCATAGGAGTACAAAACTGGAAAAATTGACTCATAGGGTGAGCAGTAGGTCACATGACCTCGTTTCCTTTCATAGCTATTCTAGTAGAAACAGGAGAGGCTTGAAAACTGAGCCCTGTGGCACACCAAAGCTTTTTTTAAGTGCTTACTCTTATATAGAAAAGTGTTTCCACTTTATCCTGTTTTAGCAAAATGTCAATCTGTTGTCATCAAGCCGAGATTTCTGTTTTTCTCCAAACCAACAGATGTTTAGAATCCGTGGAAACGCCAGCATCGCCGCTGAGTTCGTATAACTTTGTCCCACACAGCTCCTCCATCAAGATGATGAAAAAGTTTCTTTTTTTTTTTTTTTTTTTACAGGTCAAAGTGACAGAACCCGGTGAAGTGACTCCACCCTCGCCGCCACCTCCTCCTTCCAACCAGTAGAGCTTTCGGTTCAACCAAACATCAGTTATTTAATAAACACAGCAAAGCACCTCTTTTTCTTCCTGAATCGCCCGCTCTGACTCTGCTTAAGTCATTTTTCCGCTCCATACGGAAGCGAGAAAACCAGGAATGAAGAAGTTCAAACGCATCTGCAGATCAGAAGGTTTGGCTGCAGACTGAGGTTCTCCGTCCTCTGAGCAAAAGAAACATCTCACAGAAATAACATCTTTGAATCTCTTTTTATTTCCAGTAAAAGGTTTGAAAGTGCTTTTACGTTTCCTTTCTGATATGTCCTTTGGTGTGCAAACGTTATCTTTAAACTTTTGTTTTACTGGTTAAATTAGGTAAAAGAAAATCTGAAATTATCTAACAAGTTTTATTGAACTGGAAAAAACATCAAAACTTTTTAACCGAACACCAAATCGATTAGATTTTTCTCAATACGTGACAAACATTTCTTAGTTCTTTATAGAATTTGGTTGCTTTTGTGTTTTTAAAACTGAAAAAAAGCTTTTTTCCTTCAGCTTTGACAGAGTTCCTTTAAAAAACATCAGATGGAAATTGAACCCTGAGTTACAGAACGTCACTTCCATGTACAAAACCACTACACCACCAGGACCGTCACAGTTTGGGCTCCTCTCCTGGTGCTAAACTATTTTAACATCAACTGACTGGAGCGTCCTTTTTACTTTGGACTGAATCCTTGAAGATTTGAGCCATGGATGGGATTTGAACCCTTCACGGTCTCATATGAACCCACTCCACCACGGAGACCTTCAGCAGCTCTGTTGTCATGGAACTGAAGATGGTCTTGCTCCATTCAAACAGTGGACAGACCTTCTCTGTATTCTGGATTCTGCACAGAGGAAACCTGATGATTAATCTTGGGTTTCCATGGTAACGAAGTAGCTAACATAGTCAAATGATACTGATGAAGGAATGGAAGCTAACAAAGGGAAATTATAGAGAAGCTTGTTTCCAAGGCGACAAACAAATGGTGTTTTCTTCAATCAGATTTAGGGAAGGGTGTGTGGGTGGGGCCACAGCACAAAAAGGAGGGAAAATAGGGTCAAAAACCCAGACAGACAAATTTGACTTTATTTGCTGAATCTCAAAAGGCATTCTGGGAAAATATTGATCTCATATTGCCTCAATCGTTCTTAATAAAACATTTACAGAATTTTTTTTTTTTTTAATATGACTAAAGAAATTCATGTCTGGCCTAGCTCGTGTTTTGATGGTAGAAGTTCAAATATGTATCACACATTTTTGTTCTTCACAAGTTCTTTGTTCCCTTTTTTATTTTTAATGTTTTAAACTCAAAAGATTTTTTAAGTGGAAAGCTCAACAGCAGTTAGTTTTGTTTAACACAAGAGGGCACAAGTCCACAAAAACAGATTTTGATCAGGAAAGGTGAAGAAAACCATAAGAGTATTAAAACGTAAAACTTTTATTTTTTCATAAACAATGAAACGGACCCAATCCACTTTACTAGAACACAAATATAAACAAAAGTAAGGTGACGTCCTCGGACAGTTCTGGGAAGCGAGGATGCTGGTTCTGGATGGTTTCAGAACAAATAGAAGCTGAAAACTCATTTAAACATTTAAAAAAGTTTAAAACATCAGCTATCCAGGTTAGTTTACAAATAAACATCTTTCTTCATATTAAAATAAAAAATCTATATATCATCTTCATGCTTTTCCATCACACTTTGCACTGAAGTCCATTTTTATTAGGAACAAAACTTGGCCTCTTTAATTATTGTCTTAATTTGAAAGGACGCTTTTTTCCATGACAGGAAGCGCTGAACGGTCACTGAGGTAGAACGGCGTCCCAGGCGGGGACGGAGGGGGGTTGGCCTTAAACTGGAAAGTGAAGGAGCAGTTGCTAGCTTATTTTGCGAACACTGAAAAACTTCACGGGAAGGAAGCAGCTTCCTGTGTGAATCCCGCAGAATTAAGAGTCCCTTTTTCTTACCTTCAGCTACATGCATCTGTTACTAAAGTTTGACTTTTTTTTCTTGTAATACTGCTGAGTCATAGCTTGAATGTGACTTCACACACACAGGGTTAGCATATTTCGGGATTGAACTCAAACTAGAAAAGGTTTTTTCAGTAAAAGTCAAACAGAATAAAAAAAAAAGTCAGTTTTACAGATCATAAAAAGTTAAGTCAAAAATAAACGTTGCTTTTGGTCTTGATGAAGGTTCCAGATGAGGACTTTGGCAAAACTTCAGGACACTGGCTAGTCAGTTGGTGATGGATTCCCGGGCAGGTTTTGGAGGGGGTCGGTGCTTCACATGGATTCAAACTCGTCGATGCGCTGCTTGGTGTTTCCTTGTCGGATCTGCCGCAGGGTTTTGTACTTGTCCCGGCCCGCCTTCACGTTCTCGGCGTGGAGCATGTCGTTCTGAGTCTTCTTGGTCTCGTCTCTGGCATGGGCCAACTCGGAGCTCAAGGTCTGAGGGGAGCAGAGAGAGAGGAGAAGATGACCAGGAGGCAGGGGCGGCGCCAGGCGGTAGCTTGGGGTTGCTATAGCAACTGCAAGATTTGGCAAAGCAACCCCAAATATATAAAAGCCTAAAGCTGCGTTCACATTGGACACAATTTGCACGTCAGGGGCGGCCAGTTTCAATGCTAAGTTAACGTTACAGACGCGATCAGAGGTCGTCTGCTGCATTTTGAATAGCGGGCACGACGCTCAACGCATCATAAAATAATAATAACTAATAATAAAATAAATGTGTCGTCTAATCTGTGATATAAACGCAATTTATTTGCATGATTCTAATCTTTTAAGCTTCAAAATGTTTGTATTTTGCGTATTTCCTGTTCTCTGTGAGGAGGGGCAGAGCTGAGCTGTGCCTCACCACGGATTGCGCAATCCCATGCAAACTGGGTTACTCAGCAAATGCGCTTTAGTTTTTTAAAAATGTTCATTGGACGCAACTTTATCGCATATCACTTTCCATTCAACATTGAATGTTTTTCACACTAGTCTATCATTTATTTTGTGTTAACGTGACATAAAACCGCACAGAAGAGACCGTAAGAGTGGCACGCAGTAGCACTGTCCCAACAGAGAGGGCACTCGTGAGTTTGTTCTTCATTTGTTACTAATAAAGTTTATTCAATAAGCATTCACCTTGGTGTGTGGGGGGTTTTTTGGGGCTTCATGTAAAGTAAACCTTCACTTTTCTTCTACATACTCATTAATAACATGATCAATGTCTCGCTAAAAACAAAGGTTACGGTAACGGTGCATCTTGTGGGCAGTACTGGGTACATTACTTTTAAAGAGTAATCAATTACTTTGCTTTAGCTACTAAATGAAATTCTTATTAAATTGCTTTACTCATCCCCGATTTAAAAGTAATTCACGACTAGTTACTTTACTTTTTTATACTCACATACAAATTCTAAATGAATAAAGCTAGAACAAACAAGAAAATAAAACAGAAAGGCCGCACGTGGGCAACCAGGTTTTATTTTAGCACCACCTCAAGGATTTCACCACACAAACACGAGAAGATGTACATTGTATAGTACATAGTGGACAGACAGGTTGCTCATTGACACTAGGGCAAGTGGAAAGCAGTTCATCTCCAGGACATCACTTTCACTTAACTGTTTTTGTTTTCAACTAACTGGAAATAATTCAAATATCTGCAGTTGCCGAATGAATTCATTATGAATTCATCCATGTCCAAATTTCTCTTCATCTTATTTTGACATTCTCCAACTAACGTGCATGCCTCAGTAACTGTGGTTTTATTTAGCATTCGTTTTGTTTCATTTAACCATTTAAAACCATGTCAGAACCAAGTGTTTACACTAATTAAATTTGCTTTATTTAGTTTAATGAAGTCATGAGGGTTTCTGTAGTTTAGTCATTGTAATTTAATGACTGAAATTTGAGCTAATTTCTTCCGTTACTGACAATGGAAAATTGGCATTTTTGGGGGGTAGACACCGCTCAGTGTAGCAATCAGGCTGAAAACATTAGCTGGTAGCTCCTCCCACACGCAGCTGGGGCGTCGAGCTAATGAACACATTTTTGGATAGGCGTCGATCTATGGCAAGCAAAACGTATTATAAACCACTAGGAAAAGTGTTGTTTCTCTTTCTCTTTCTTCTGACTTTGACAGTTAACACAGTTAAAAACTTCAATCTATTGACAAATCTGGTATTAATTAGCATGGTATCATATAATTAGCGTCGCGTTCCTGTTACTTTCCTTCTTGGAAATGTCATTTTACGTCAAAACAAATGAGGATCTCCTTACAGTCACTTAGAAACCCCTAAGTTACTGCAGAGAAAAAAACCCTGAAGCCGCCCCTGTCAGGAGGAGGAGCAGGAGGAGGAGAGAAGCTTGAACAGAAGAAAGCAGAGAGTGGAGGAGCAGTCCAGGCTGCGAGAGGAAAGAGGGACTCCTCCTCTGTGATCAGGAGTTCCTATAGCTTGGAGTCAGGAGATTGGACGATGTCAGAGTCTGCTTCAGAACCGGGTATGGGTCTAAAGAGCCTTCTCTTACCCTGATGTGCCATCGCCTGGCCTGAGTTTCTTCTCTGCAACATAACCGCTGTCAGAAGATAATATCTTGTTACTGGCGTTGGTGGGCGGAGCTTTTGACTTTGACTCGACTAACTTGTGTTTTATTTCTACTTGATTGTTGGATTTCAGTCCCTGCATTTATTGGAAAGAAGACTTTGGTTTTTTGGAGCTGACCGTTCACATCGAACGCCACCGCCGCCTCCTACCTGCAGCTGCTTCTTCACCCGCTCGTTCTTCTGCGCCTCCGTGACGCGCTCCTCCTCGCTGCGGAGGTCCAGCTGGAGGACGCCCTCGTTGGAGAGCTCGGCACTGTCCTCGTCGTGGTTCTCGTCCTCCTCGTCCTGCTCGCCCGTACACACCGGCGGCTCTGGCTCGCAGGCCGCCCGCGTCACGGTGGTGACCGTCTTCAGCTCCTCCTTGGTTTTCTCCAGGTCCTCCTGGGCTGATATGGCCTGCAGGGGGCGACGTGAGAACAGATTCCTCAAACAAAACATACTTTTGTTTTTTGTAAACCTAAACTTTATCAAAACACTTAATTCTAACAAAACCTACAACATTTGTCAGAGATTTAGAAACATTTTAAGGTCATTCTATATACACTGACCTTTGTGGAAACTAATCTCTTTAATTTTTGAAACTAAGTGTCAGAAGGTCAAGATTACTGCTCATAACTGTAAAGATCAAAGGGGTGAAGATGTGTCCTGACATCCTCATGAACACCTTTCACAATAAAACTCACCAAGAACCAAAGATGTTTGACCGTTTTACCTTGTGCTGCCACTCTGTGGCCTCCTCTTCTTTCTTCTTCTTGGCTTCTTCTAGTAGGGAGATCTTTGTCGTGTATTCTGTCAGCTCAGCAGCCTGCCATTAAGACAACAAACCGGGCTATAAACATCCAAACACGCAGCTATGAGTTCTGCGCAGATGAGCTGTGACTGCGCAGAACCTCACCAGCTGCTCCTGGGTCTTCTGCTGGTCTGCCGCCTGCCTGGCCAGCTCGGCTTTGGCCTCCTCGGCTGCTCGCCGGTCCCTCTCCAGCCTCTCGGCCTCCTCTCGCGCTCGTTTTCGTTCCTGCTCCAGCTCCAAGGCCCAGCGAGTCTGTTCTTCGAGCTCTGCGCAGACACACAACCGTTTTTCCAGAAGTTCACTTCATTTTTCCACGTATAATTTCATGTTTATTATGAAATTGAGCTGGGATTAAACTAAATCCTTTTAACTTGTGGTTGTGGCAGTGGGATACCTCTCTGAGCCTTTATCGTCTGCTCTTCGATCTGCTTCAGCCTCTCCATCAGCTCCTCCTTCTCGCGCTCTATCCTCTCCTTCTCTTTCTCTGCCAGCTCTCGTTTCTTCTTCTCGTTCTCCAGCTGTGCCCTGAAAACGTTTGCCGTCATGTCACGCATTTAGCGTCCTTTCACTCTTCAAGCAACAAGGCTGCCCTCTAGTGGACAGCCTCATGAATCGTTTTTATTTCAATGATGGCACTGATGAAACCCTTTGGAACCACCTGATGGACGACCATGATGTTAGCGTAGTAAAAGTATGTCAAAAGTTAACTTCAGCTTGTTTTAACACTCTGAATGAGATTTTATTGAGTGGAAGAAAGAATAATGGACAAAAGCGATCTTTTTTTACTTTAAAAAATGAAGGGGCAGACGGAGAACAGCTGGATAAACTCTAAAACTACTCCTTTACATCTTTGCCACTGACACCATAAGGAACATTTGTGAAAAATATAGAAAAACAAAATTCCTGGAAAATGCCCAAAGCACAGAAGTTACAAATTCAGATTTTTTGGGCTGTCTGGAAGCTGAAGCCACACATGCAGACTGAAGTGCAGATGGTGCCTGTATACCAACATCTGGAAGGACACAGCATGGAGATGTGACGCCTGTGATGTCAGAAACTCCATATTTATGGCACAAAGAAATCTGTGAATTCCGCCTGGCATTTTGACTTGCATTTTTTTTTTTTCAAAAACATAAATGAGCTTGTCGTAAACATTTGTGCTGGTTGTTTTTTTGAAGTTACGCTTTCCTTCTGTTATAAAAACAATATTTTTTGGGGTTTCCACAGCAAAATCATCCCTTTTTTCCTGCTGTTTTAGCTTGATTTTAGGTCTAGTGTGTGAATACAACATGGAAAAATAACAAAATAAAGCTAGTGCCATATTGGTGAGGTTTGCGAATTAAAATGATACCAGCTAAGCAAACAAGCAGTCTTTCAAATTGTAAATTAAGAGGTTCCAAAGGGTTGAGAGTGTTCTTATCAGAAGCTAATGCACCTCTCCATCTGTTTGTGGTGCTTCTCCTCTCTGGCCTGAGCCTTCATCTGCTGCACCTCGATGGTGTCGGGCTTCCTCCTCCTCATGTACAGCTCGTGGTTGCCCATGCACAGAGCCAGAATCCGCTTGTTGATGCGCAGTCGAGGAGCGCAGAACACAAAGTCCTGCAGGAACCACAGAGAAACCAAACCGGTTTCTAAACTCAACAACGTGTGGAACCAGAAGAGAAACTGGATTTGGAACTCACCGGCGCCTTCTTGTCGATGGGTCGGATGAAAAACTTCTTGTCGCTGAAAGATATGTTCCGGATCTCGCTCCAAGGGAAGCCGATCTTTGGAGTCAACCTGGTGAACGTTTCAGAACATCTTAGCTCCAAAGAGTTTCAAATCTCATCAAAAAACAACAAAACAAAAGACAAAATTGATTTCCTGAATGGCTTTTGCTAAAAAAAAAAGATCTGTTTTAAGGAAAACGTCTGATGGTTCACGGTTTGAAGGCGGAGCCAGCATGAATCCTGGGTAATGAGCGCCTCCTCACTTGTCCTCGTGCTCGTAGATGTTGAGTCCAAGTGCGTCCACGCCCAGCCAGAGCTGCGTTCCCTTCTTGTTCTTGATCTCAAAGTAGTTGACTCCGTACATCTCCAGGTCCTGAGCGATCTTCAGGTATTCCATCATGGAGTCCTCTCTTACAGGAAACAGACTTTAAGGTTTGGGTTCTTTCCGATAAAAACACCAGTATATTTACAGTTAGAAGCCACGGACCTGAGCATCCCTCGGTGTTCTTCATGCCAGGTCTGGATTCTGACCTCCCACTGCTCCTTTGTCAGCTTGTGCTGCTCCAGAACCCTGAACACCAGCAGAACCACGGAGCTCCATTAGGAGACGTCCTTGAGAAAAACGTGTTTTGGGAGGCGGGTTTACCTTTGAGGCAGCAGCCGGTCGTGAGTGAGGTACCCCGGCTTGTGGACATTGCGGCTGTAGTCTCCGTATTTGGCCTGGACGGCGTATGACGCCAGCAGCACGGCCGTCTCCGGAGGACAGTAGTTCTCGTCGTTCAGGATGGCCTCTTTCACCTGACAGACGCCAAAAGCACTTCTTTAAAAAAAAACTCATCAATCACATCAAAACATGAAGTTCCTGCTGCTGCTTTGGTCACCTGCAGGAAGAAGAGCCTCTGTGTGACCTCTTGTATCAGCTCCTCCGAGACGTCCTCTGGGAAGAACTTGGCTCTGAACTTGAACTGCAGAGGGTTTTCTTTCTTCACGTCCTGCTGAGTCACCTGCATGTTCCAGCAAACGTTACAGAGGGAAATGACTCGGAAGGACATTCGTCTGTGATAATCTAAGACACACTTAAAAAAGGAAAAGAAAAGAAACCGAAAGGAAGCGTGAATGTTTGGAACTTTAATAGAAAGTTTCCAATCAAATCACAATTATTTCACAGTTTTTATGCCATTAAATCAATGTAAAAAAGGGCAAAAAATACATAAAATTAGTAAGAAAAATAGGTTTCCTCCAAATAACACAGAAATGTTCTTTCGGTCTTGGCTGAAACTGAAATAAAATCTTAAATTCTCCTAAAAATCTCCAGAAAATCAAATTTTACAGATGAACAGTAAAGAGAAACTGACCTTCTTGTTGAGTTTGAGCCAGGTGCTGTAGCATTTACTGTCCACATACTGCAGGCCGAAGAACCAGACCTCCCGCAGACCCACAGTCTTCACCACCTTAGATAACCAGGTAGGAACAAGAACCAAACTTTACAGAAAGAAATGTCTCGACTTTCAAACATACTTATGGTCAAAAGTTGGTGAAGCCACTTCACCTTGTTTTTAAAACTCATAAACCATTTTGGAACGTAAAATAACTTTATGTGCACTTGAATCAAAACAATAAATGAGTAATAAATGAATACGTCTCTGAGGGGTTGTTTTAAATCACCAGATTTGTATATGAATCTATTTTATTGATAAATTCAAATTTGTTGGTAAAGAAGATTTATTTTTGGGAAATTTGCGATTTTTTTCCCCCCAGCGTCTTACTTTCTGGAGTAAGGTCATCCGGCCTGTTTTTAATCGCTACACGCAGATGTTAAAATGGCAGCTGGCAAAGAGGAACTTGTTCCCAAAACAGGAAGAGTTCTGGTCTGGTTTTCTGACCTGAGATTTGGAAGACCAAAAGCAAAAGTATGACCTGAAACAGAGACTGTCAAATGTCAAAGAAGTGTTTCTCTTTACGAGACACCTGCAGCGGTCTACAAACATTTTTACAACTTTTATTTAGTACCACTTTGTGTTCACACCAACTTCCAAAGGAGATGTCAAAATTATTATCATCTTTTAAAAATATTCCAAGGGAGAAAAAAAAGATTGAAATTGGGAATCAAATTTTGTCTGGAAAAAAAATTGAGATTTTAAGTTGTAGCCATATTACGCCCTAGATTCATTCTTGATGCATTCTCCTCGGTCACATCTTCAATCCATCCGCTAAAGCGGCTGCACCCACTGCTAAACTGAAACCCTCCAAGCTAGCAAAGTTACCAAAAACAAACATATTTGGAACATATATTCAGCATAATATTCAGCAACAAGTTATCTAATGTTACGCAGATAAAGCTAATAAATATGCATACCAGTGGATTTACTATTTTATTCATTTTGTTTTTATCCGTCGCACCTTTTTTAACTTTTAGCTTTGTCAGACGCGGCTGAAGTTGGCATCTGGTTTTCAGCTTCTGCTTCGACAACTAAGGGTAAAGTTAAGGACAAGTTAAAGGTTCTTACATGAAACATAGTGAACAAAGAAAGATACAAACAAGATATTCTATAAACAATGAAGATGAACGTTTCCCTCAAAAGTTAAGGGAAAGTGGAAGCTATAAAAATCGGACACCAACTTCCGCCTCGTACGTGCCGCTCTGACATTAAACTGGAACGTGACCTCAGAAAGGTCAGGGACCACTGAATGAAAAAAACTAAAAGCAGAAAAAAATCTGTTGGCTTTTGAAGCTCTCTGCTGTTTGTTGGGGGGAAGATCTTCTGTTTGTTCTTCCAAATTAGAAAACATTTGTTGGTTTGGCAAAACTTCACCCAAACAAGTCACGACTCTTATTTTGCGGCTGGGATCAAAGAACCTTTTTTATAATCTACAGATAAGGTCACAAAGAAGCCGAGCATGAAAAACCGGTGCCTTAAAGTTGAAGACGAGAACGATGAAAATCAGTTTGTTCAAAAGTCATCCTCAGTTTTCCTCTGGGATTGTTGTGTAAACAAACAAGAGTGTTTGTGTGGATTTATTGGCGTGGGTTCTGCTCACCTGGTCAAAGAGTTGTTTTCCAGTCGTGTTGGGCTGGACGGCGAACTCCAGCTCTGCATCCATGGTGGTCACGCGCACGTTTATCTACGAGACAAAACCAAGACGGGAGGTTTCTTTATAACCCTGTGGCGCTCTTCCATCCGGCTGAAGTAAAGCGGACAACCTCAGATTAGATTAGATTTTATTTTTGTGCATATGCTTTGATTTTTCTTTTTTTTTGCATTAGGTTTTTTGAAATGTATTTCTGGACAATCTGTTTAAATAAAGTTTTGCTTCATTTCTATAAATAGTTTTAAAACTGCACCACACTTGTTATCGTCAGATTAAAGGCTCTTTACTGACAAAATAGAAAACTCCAAACAGTCATTTTTCCTCTGACCATATTGGAAATTAACTAACGTTGAATTAAATCTTTGAATCTCTTTCTGAGGAATTTAGCTGCACTAAAGTAACATACGTTTTGAGTCGTTTACATAAAAATATTCCCCTTTCCAGTGTTTTTCTGCAGGAGACAGACGCTAGGAATTGTGAAAAACTTGGTCAAAAAACAAAAAAAAAATCTACAAGTGCACTAAAAAAGTTTTATGTAAAGAAAATCCACTAGAAACATTTATAAAACTAGAAAAAGTGATTCTAGTTTTGTTTTAGGCATTCAGATCTGATGGATGCTTTATTTTGAAAAGGAGGAAATGTACACATATTTTTTCCTCAACAGCAGATGAAATGACCTCATTCAGAGATTCAGTCTCTCCATTTCCTGCAGCAGACCTCTCTAACTCGGATCTGGAGCTTCACAGCACCAGATCTATTTCAGGAGAACGTTAATCTTCAGTGAACCAGCATTCATGGGGACCTCCTTCATTCATGGTTGCAGGAGTTATTCTGCCAGACGGGAGGAGATTAAGCACCAAAACGTGCAGGTAATCCATCTTAACCTGAACGTCCCAGTGTTTGAGTGGCCGTCCATCAGAGAAAGAAAGAATTTTTTTTTACTCTGATGCAGAGGAGCAGACGGACGCTTAATCCTCTCTGCCCTGCAGACAGAGGAGGAAGAGGAGACAACAGACCAAAGCTAATTACACCTGAGGAGTCAACAAGTCCACAAACCAGTTCAGGACACAGTCTATTGAATAGATTGTTAATCTGAGGCGTTTGGTGTATTTTCTTTTTTTGTTTCTTGTTGTTGCTTTTGAAGTTTGTTTTGTTTTTGATTTTTTGTTTTAGCTTTAGTTGCTTTTTCCAGCCAGTTGATGAATTTAAGTTGTATTACAAAAAGAGAGATTTTTCATTTTCAGCAAAACTCCAGAATGTTACGTAAATTATTGTTGTGTACTATGAACATGACATAAATAAATAAATGGTAATTTTTTGTTGCAGGGCAGGTGGCGTTGGTTGCTTTTTGCAGACTGTAGCTTTAAAGGTGTACTTCCTTTCACTCGTCAGGATGTAGCAGCAGCAGCATCTTCTGTGTGTCCGAAAAGTTTTTTCTTTTATTTTTAGACTTTTCTCTTCAAAGCCGTTTTGGAGTCTGAGGTTTAGCTCAGGACCAAGACGTTTCCATGAGACGGGGAATTTGTTTTAAGCGTTTTGCAACAGATTTTGACATCAGGTTTTTCTCTTCTCTGGATCTGCATTTTAATCATCGCAGCGTTTGAGATTTTGTTTTTATTATTATTTTTATGCAAAAGTCCCATTAGCTGCTATGCACCTTGGTGTGGAAAATGTGTTCTCTGCACTTGACCTGCCCCTGGTGGAGTGGTGAGTAGTGGACACAGCCAACCTCAGGAACCATTTGGTGGTATAATCCCCTCAATCCAACCCCTTAATGCTGAGTGTCAAGCAGGGAGGCACTGGGTTCCATTTCTAGTCTTTAGTATGACTCAGCCTGGATTTAAACAGTCAGTCTGAGGGTGGACACTCTACCACAAGAACACTGAGCTGATATAATTCTAAATCTGGGTGAGAAACATCTGGACAAAGATCATATTTGGCTTTAGAACCTGCTGGTTTTTTAAGTTAAACTAAAGTTAATATTTCTGCTCAGAAACCAGAAGATTCTGACTGATGGTAAAAATGAGGATGAAAAACATTTTTTTTTTTTACAGGATTTTGCATTATGGGATGTAAACAAAGTAGGAACATAGCAACCACTGAGCCACAGACAGACGTAGAGCAACAATGAGACTAGGGCTGTCACTAACAATTATTTTAGTAGTTGATTAGTCAACGATGATTGAAGATTTTTATTTTATTTTTTTTACAAAATCTTCAGTTTTACTCAAATTGGTTAAAAGCAAATACACTTTGCATCAAAAACTACTACAGCTAGTATTTTGTACGATACCGTGATTTTGAAGGACGGCACCAAGTCTTCTAGATATGGAATGAACAAGTTGGAGACATATTGCAGCAGCTATCTTTTTCCATTCTTCAAGGATAACCTCTTTTAGGGCCTGGATGATGGATGGAGAGTGATGCTCAACTTGTTGCTTCAGAATTCCTCACAGGTGTTGGATTGGATTCAGATCAGGAGACATACTTGGCCATTCAATCCCCTTCACCCTGTTGTTCTTCAGAAATGCAACAGTAGCTTTCCATGTGTGTTTTGGATCATTGTCGTGTTGGAAAAGTGATGGCAGCATCTCCTCCTTCAGTATAGAGCAGTATGTTGTTGAGTTCCTGAAACCATCAATGAAATGCAGCTCCCCAACACCAGCAGCACTCATGCAGCCCCACATGAGGGCACTGCCACCACCATGTTTCACTGTAGACACTATGTATTTTATTTGAAATCCTCACCTTAGTGACGCCACACAGTTTTAAAACCATTAGATCCAAAACAGTGAATTTGTCTCATCATTCCAGAGTATAGAGTCCCAGTAGTCTTCCTCTTTTTCAGCGTGGGCCCTAGCAAATTCTAGGCCTGCTTTTTTATGCATGGGCTTTAGGAGAGGCTTCCTTCATGGACAATACCCATGCATGCCATTCCTCTGCTGTGTGCGCCGTATGGGAAACGGTCACTCCAGTTTGGCTTTCTACTGCTTTAGCTAACTGCAGTGAACTTACATGGAGATTTTCTTCAACCTTCTCATCAGAAGACGCTCCGTGGACGGCCTGGACGTCTCTGTAAGATGGTTGCACTTCCATCTTTCTTACATTTTTGATAACTTTTGGGGATCAGGATTTGGACTGATATGTAAAGCTTTGCTGATCTTCTTGTAGCCCTCACCTTTTTTGTGTAAAGAAATTATGTATTTTCTCAGCTTTTGTGACATTTCTCTTCCATGAGGAGCCATAATTTTTTATAGTCGATTTGTTGATGAGACAACACTGACAGATTTAGTCAGATAAATGCAGGCTCACTCCGCTTTCCCGACATGTTTTAAACACTTATCAGTGTAACCTTCTTGCAGCATGCCTCAGCCGTACCAAAGCATCAGTAAAAAGTGCTGTACCTCACGTTGATGCAAATGTTTAAATTGTTCAGTGAAATATAAAGTTTGAATCAGTGACTTATCCCCACAAGGACTGCAAAGCGCAGGACTTCCATTATTTTGTCCTTTCTCGTTGCTTTGCTTTGCCTTTGTAATTCCTGGCCAATGACTGAAGAGATCTTTAGTCATGTGGTTTTGTTGACAAGCTTTGGTTTGCAACAGAAATGTCCGGTTGAAAACAGTCTGAATACAGACAAAGCGCAAGGTTCAGGACTTTGTCCAGACCAACAAACTATTCCAGTCTGAATACACCCTAAGCTATAACAGAATTATTGGACAAGATGACAAAAAAGTCCATGCTACAATAAAACAGTTGTGCAAATAATTAACAGTCCAAATTTAGGTCTAAATGTAAGCTTGTTGACTTTAAATGTAAAGCACAGCTTAATTCCATTTGGATTTGGTCTGATAAATGAACCAATCATGTCAAACACTAAATTATTTGTGTGTTGACGTCTCTACATGTTCATTCTCTGGTGGTTGGATGATAAGATTCACAACAATTTGGATAAAGAAATTCTCAGAAATGAAATTTTAAGCTTAGTTTTCTTTGTATGTGTCCTCCATCATCAGAAACAGGCCACAAGAACATGTTAAAAACACTGTTTTTAATCGAGTACGTCTTTAAAGCCGACGAGATCAGAATGGGTGAGCAGGTTTTGTTTTGGTAGCTGAGCGGTGAACCTGTCCGAAATCTGCTTTGTGACAAATACAGGTTCAGGAATAAAAAGCAAAAGTGTGTTTGTGAGGAGAAACAGAGGATTAGGAAAGTATTTTAAGACTCACCGCCACATCCTCATATATTAACCTATTTACTTTAAGAACTAAAAATAGGCAGAATAGTCAAATAAAAACAACCAAAGAGTCTTCGTGTATTTTTTCTGTATTATTTTAAGATCTTTCTCGCATTTTTAAAACAGGTTTCCATTCAAAGCATTTATTTTACTTTCTCAGTATACATTAAATACGTTCATGTACAGAAAAACTGTTCTAGTAAAAAAGCTAACTAATGCTTACATTCTGGTACAAGAAACCTATTTTCCCTTTTTCTCTTCATTTATTTTATGGTTTACAGTGCATTTGCTGGCTTCTTTTTAACAGTGATGGTTTGTTTAAACAGGCATCTCCAGCTCCTGCTGCAGAAAGTAGAGGTTCCTCTGTGGTCTCAGAGAACATCTCTCCTGTCTGCAGGTCCTGCTCATTCAGTGGAGCTGTGGAGCTACGATAAGCTTTTTAGCAGAGCTTTGCTGAGAGAGTCTTAAACACTTCAATCAGCAGAGCTGTTAATCTGGAGCAACTGTCTGTCCCTATGATTAACCCCCACGGAGGACAAGAAAGCCGGGGGTGGGGGGTGGGGGGCAAATAAGGGTGGTAAAGGTTAAAGGAGCACCATGGATGAGCTCATTGGTCCTTTAGTACTGACGGACATTTACAAGTCTGTTTTTTTAGTATTGTAAGAACAAAACAATATGGGTTATAATATTAAATGATGACTTTAGATTTGACATCAAGCATGTTGGGATTAACCGGACCACCAAAGTTCACAGTAAGGCCCCTCTGCTGCAAACAGCTGGAAATCCAGGAGGTTCTGAGGTCTTCAGAAAGCCTCAGACAGAACAGCTCATGTTTGATGTATTTCTTTCATGCAGAAACCGGCCGAAGGGCTCAAAACCTTTAACCTTTATATAAGTTCGCTTCTTCCCACTCCTTTTCAAGCAATTAATCAAGCTCTACAAGACTTTAGTAATTAAATCACTATATTTAATGAATGCTACAAATGCGACTTAAGTGCATTGTTTTTGTTTGTTTGTTTGTTTCTTTTCTCTCAATAAATGCATTTCATTGTCTCAGTAATGAGTTTGATAATTCTGTGTGATTATTTTCTTGTATAGTCTAATTTATGCTTGAAATAAACCAATCAATCAATCAAGGGTAATCTGTGCCATACCAGAATACTTTTGAGTGGAGTAACTGAACCGTGTCGCGGTCGGTTTACAGAGGCTCGGGAAATATGAGAGCTAACCCACGAGAGGTCAGACTGCAGGAACAAGTGTTTTAGTGCGGTTCGGTACAGAAACCTGAAGTGAGAGCGCTTTAATCTAAATTCCTTTCAGCGTCTGCAGAAGCAGCTTTTAGGATTAAAGTTTGATGAGTTTGATTTACTGAATTAAAGGTTAATTTAAAAAGATTCAGGGGCAAAGTTAAACTAAACAACAAAACTGCATCCTGCAATTCGCATGGTGATTTTTAAAAATCATTTATTTATTTATATAAGATGATTAACACACCGGAATGTTAGATAAATTCATAAATATTTAAACTTTAGACAAATGTAAAAAATATAGATTTTTCTTTCATGTGCTTCTTCTAATCATTAGAACCAAAATGAAAAAACATCTTTGACCTTAAAAGATTCTGCTTACGTATAAAAAAATTCATGCCAATAGTTATTTCAAGGCCATTTTGTGTTGTGTTATTTACTTCTATAGAATCAGTTAACTTTATTGACAAAAGTTTTTGTCACAGTGTTCGTCAACGACATGTTCTCCCTGAGGAAAAACGAAACTAATATTTATTTAATGCTACCTTTAAAGGATGAAAACATCAACAAAAGGTATTGACGGGAAAAAAAAAACTGTGTTGATGGCATCCATCAGAGCAGCTGCTGATGATAAAAGGCGGGAGTAAATACAGAGATCCGATGAGAACTCGGAGTCTAGCTAGCATGACGCACGTACAGCAAACCAAAGGAGAAATTGTTTCCGGAACAAAATGAAACAGACTTAAAAAAAACATTTGAAGGCAAACTATTCTGAAATCCTCATTTGAATTGTTTAAAATACACAATAGATTTCATAAAACTTGTTTTAAATACATTTGTAGAGATGACAATTTGTTTCATTTTAAAGGGCTTCATTAACAGAGCATGAGACCTGATGGCAGACAAATCACATTTTCTTTAAATCTTCATGAGAATGGTCAAATTGAATATGATATTGCTGCACTTACATTTAGTTTTTGATTTTAAACTAATGGTTCTTAAAATTTCTAGTACTAATTTTGGCAAAAATGTCCCAAAACTAAATTGTTGTTGTTTTTTGAAAAAAAATAAAAGCCTATTTTTAATGGGGGTAGTCTGTTTCTGTATCAAAAAAAAGTGCTAACTTAAGTAAAAAGTTAATATTTTTTCAGAAACATGAAGTCCTTGTGTTTCTATTAAATGTTTATACCAAACAAATTCACTTTCACATTTGTTTTAGATTACATTAATGAATTTTGCAGTCACAAATGGGATCAATGACAGAAAATCAAGCGATTGACTGTAATTAAAAATGTTATTTGTTGTTCATCAACAAAAAGGGTGTGAAATAGAGAAGCAGACTCAGACAGTACAGAAACTTTGACTCTACTCGAAACTTGAGCAAAGTAAAAATGAAACTGATTTTTTGATTTTGAATGCATCAACACCTTTGTGCAAATGCATCGACGCATTCTGCAGGGAAACTCGAGCAATGAAATGAATCCGGCACTAAAACAGACAAACAAATGCACGGTCTGTTCTTGTACAGATTGAGGCATTCGGGCCTCGACTGCAGCAAATCGGTTCAGATCCTCAAAAACAGACACTCTTCACCCAGTAAGAACAAATGCAGCAGTGTTGCAGCTGCAGCTGCAGTGTCAGCAGCTTTTCCCTCTGGATGTTTACTTGGAGGACGAACACTGAGTGGGAGCGGAGAAGCTGCCACTTTAACACGATTCTGGGAGTAAACAAGCAACTTTATCTCCTCTGGAAAGAATGCAAAAGCTCCGGATTTGGTCTTTAGTTTAAATGGTTTTCTACAGAATGAAGTCTGAAGATTATTTTTAAAGGAACACTGCTTACGGGTTTGGGCATCTTTGCTGCCTCTTCTCTTCAAACTCAATAGACGAGAGGACCGACCTGTCACAGGACGGCAGCAGAACCCGTCTCACAGGACCTGAAATTAAGACATTATTCATGTCAGGAGAGAAATTTTAATCTTATTTTTTTTTTGTATTTGTTTTTTCCTGTTATAAATTTAAAAAAAAAACACTTCGGTAGACAATAAATCTGATTTATTAAGTACGACAAACTAAATCAAGGTTTTAAAAACTGAATTCAGATGGTTTGTTTACAAACTCAGAACAGAAGCCATTACTCATGCATTCTGAATTTTGTAAATGATGGAGTAGATTTACATGAATGGACCATACAAACATCACAACTGACATTTAAACTATCAGTGACATACTTTTCAAGTCAAAGGACAACACCTGTTTACATTTGAGATGTTTGATTTGATATTTTTAAAGATGTATAGAGAAAATATCGGCTAAAACTCACTCTAAACCTCTATAAGATGTCAAATACATTTTAGACGTAGGATTTAACTTCTTTAAAGTCACCAAATGTAAAAAAATAAAGATGGCTTTTCATTTCTAATCTGAATTATAAACTTAATGTTCACTGTATTTGTAAAATGTAACTTTAAAAATGAATTTTTGTCAGTTCAAACATTGAAATTTGGCAGTAAGTGCAAGTTGTATGAGAGCTCTTGTACATGTACTTGAGCTCACTGTAGAATTTTTTTTTTGAAATACTTCTTATATTTATATATCTAATTAAAATATATGCATATTTTAATAATGCCTGTCCCCCATTTTTGACCATTTAAATGAACATAAATATAATTGCACCTTTATGCTATATTTTACCCATTAAAAGAGTTTTTAAACATGTAATCTTTGTGTACATGGTTGTGATTAAGCAATAAAACCTACATTTAGTTTTTGATAACAAAAATCGCATTACAAAAGCATTTTTAAAACTACTTTTCATTGGTGGTAATGACATTTTTTATTCTAAAAATAATCAAAAGTTGGCACCTGAGCCCCCAAACATCACAAAAAGCTGTTTCTAAAGTTTTAAAATAATTGTAGTGTAGTTGAGACGTCCACAGATGTTTAAATGGGGAATAAGTTTAAACATTTCTACATTTAAGACGTTTGATGAGAGGTGAAGCTCGTCTATTTGAGGCTGGTAAGCAATTAGCATCTCTTCGTTTGAACCCAGCAGCAGCAACTGCTTGTTGGAAAAGAAGAGAATAGTTTTATAAGTTTTTAGAAACTAAAATGAAATCAGTATTTGTGTGGGAAGAGTGAAGTTTCGGCGGCAGAAAAGCTGACATTTGTTAAGCTAGTGGGTGTTGTCCGCGTGACAGGATGAGGTTTGCTTGAAGTTTTAGACTCGCTGTCATTAAGTCTCCACATTTAAAACCTAATAAAAACAAACACCCGCAGAAACAGACACAAAAGACTTTTAAAAAATCACTTTAAATAAACTTTAAGACTATATTTTACGGAGCCGAGCATCCGTTCCATCAGACGTGAACTCGAGGACATCCGCTATTGCAAACTTGAAGAGGGGCTCATCCTTTTAGGGAGAGGCGACTCACCGCGCGAACGGCTCCCGGCGTCAAATTTGACAGAAAAGACGGAAAACTTCACATAAAATTAAATACAAACGGAGAGAAAATAAAGATAAATTCCGTCCTTGGACTCTCGCTGCGTTTGTCGACTCAACTTCCCCCACAGACCAGAGAGCAGTTGAGGTAGACACATCCACAAGACGATTTGGGGTTCCGCGGTGAAAGCAGACCACAATCAATGACTGCTACTTCCTGTACGAGTTTAGAAAATAAAAGCCCGAGAAAATAGATCAGTGTTCCAGAAAACTAAGAAAACAACTAAAAAGAGGCATACAACAACAAAAAATTAAGTATTTTCAAAGACTAATATAAAGTAATACGGAGTGTTTACGCCACTATAGAAATAAATATGAGAATTAAGTCAATTCGGCATTATTCTTGAAAATGTCTTTTCACCCCACAATTTTGCAACTTTCTGTTTGTAAATTCTAGACTTTTTTCATACCTTAACAACTTTATTCAAAAATCTATAGGTAAAAAAAATCATGATGGCCCTAATACTTCATTGTATAAAAGTTATACTAGATATAATTGATTATTTAGTATTGTACATTTAAAATAAATATTAGTGCATTCACGATAAAACAATTGATAGCAATATCTGAGTGTGTTTAGGTATTTTTGAAAAGACAATTATTAAAGGACTACACTGATAATGCAAACATTTCTTGTTTTGCCTGTCTATATCAAGAAACATTTTTTATAAGAACATTTTAAAGCACTTCAGGTAACAGTCCCCGCTTGACCGTTTATTGTGAAGGAACATCTCTCATTTCCGGCCACTTCATTCTTTCTGAGCACAAATTCACTCACTTCGCGGAGAAGATGTGCAACATGGCTGTCAGCAGCCCGCGAGACGATGCTAGATATGCATGGGGGCACGCGGAGTTGTTTTTTGCCGCGAGGTTCATGTTTAAAACAGGATGAAACGAACTAAAACATCAAAAAATAAAACTTCAAAAAAAAGCTGCTATTTCAATCATGTCAAACATAATCTTAATAGTCCAAAAAAGCATTTTTGAGTCTTATTCTGTAAGATTTTATTTGTGAAGATTTTTTTATATTCACTCACATCCGGTCTGAACATGAATTTGAGAAAACTGTTTAAATTGGAGCATCACTAGACGCGAGGCAGAATCTATGCGCCACCACTGGGTGGCACTGTTAGCAGATAAATATAGAATATGACTCATTATCGCTCCCTAGAGGTCACAAGTGTTCACAACTCTCAAACGCATTAAATTCTTTTTTTTTTTTTTTTTTTCTAGTTGCTTACATGCTTACTGTAAAAACTAGTGGGCAAAAAATGAATATCTAACATTTTTTTGTGAAACTTGATGTCATTTTTTAAACTTAAACTTTCTTTGTAAATTTCTAGTACAGTACACTAACACAAAATGTGAAAATGTAAATTATGTTTACTCAAGAAGAGGCTTTTCCAGTTTTTCTAAAGTGCATGATAAGCATCAGACATCATAACCACAAACCAAGTTCTGTTTATTTTTCTCTTTTTTGTTTTTTTCTTGCTGTATTGTAAGTTGCCCTTATACATTTTGTATACATATGTATATATACAAAAACATCCTGTCTGGTGCCTTCAAAAAAGTAATTAAGTGTTAATTTTGTGAATTTTATGTCTGGATATTCAAGCATGAATAAAGTGAATTTAAAAAAAGTACTTTTTAAAAAGAAACTGCTCTTTGTGTGACTGATTCATCTGCAAGTTTTGTCTTGATTTTGAAATAATAATAATAATCTACCAGTTCTTTTGTAAGCCTAGAGTTGAAATAAATTAAACTAGAATAAATTAGAACTAAAGTGCTTATTGTCATTATATGTACACATTTATAAGTGAAGTGTTCTGATACAAAAAAAACAGAAAAAAACATAAGATGAATGCAAATACAATTAAATAATTTGTTTAAAAAGTGCAAACTCATCATAAAATGATGACCTCCAGCAGGAGGAGCGGCAGCAAAACAAGCAGCACACACCCAGATCGTCCTAATTGGCTTGCAGGGGGGTGAAATCTTGACCTTTTGGAAAACCTTTCAGGTAAAGAGATGCTTTTCATTTCTTTAATGAATGAAAACATTGATAAACGTTCACCCTATGAACACTGCAGTAAAATTCAAATGTATTCATACAGTTTCCTGTTAAAGGTTTGTCAGTGCTATTTAACTTGTTAGCAATTAGCTAACTTTAGTTCACTAGCTAACTAATTTAATTTACAAACAGTTGCATAATGTCAAATAATTCACAGTTTAAAGTAATGAGATGCACATGAGCTCCTCTGTATCACTGTATGTCTATTTTGAAAAACAAAAAAATTAAATGTTTAATTTTTTTTTACATTTAAGTTCCTTTTTTTTTTTTTAAAGAATTTTCTTTAAAAAAGTTTGACTAACTCCATGGTTTCCATGTGAGCCAAATGTATGAAGTTGGGCGTCACATTGAGCTGCACGTGAAGCTTCCCTTGGTCTGTTTTTAGTTTGGCACGGCACCACCTCACAAGATCCTGGTCCATATGACTTGTAGCATGCTGCCCTATTGTCAGAGCCATGAAAGGAGCCACTGTGGGGATAATTGGACGGGGAATTGGACAAATTAGCAGTGATTGTTCTGGTAGAAGTCTTCAGGTGTTGGGCCAAAAAATAATTCTTAAATAACTGCAAATTTTTGGATACATTAGCCAAAAATATGAAAAAAGATTCAAACCTTTTCATCAGTTTCAAAGTACCCCATCTTCCCTATGAAGTTAATTGTCTTCCATTTTTTTAGGGGGTGATAATTAAATGTTCTGAATCAACACTAGGTTTGGTCGCTCATGTTCCAGTTGTGCAGCCAGCTCGGTTAATGAAAAGATAAAATTAGTGTGCTTAATGTTGTTAACACCCCCCTGAAAGAAGAAAAGTGTGCGTTGTGGCATGCAGAAGCAGAGATCTTGTTAAGTGTTGCGCAGTTGCAGTCCTGGTCCTTCCTTCCTCTCCTCCCTCTCTGCATACAGCTAAAAAAAAATAAGCATCAGCCTGTTTCTGTTCTGCTCGCCTCACGGTCGATTTACCATTTGTGCTTTGTTTGAGGCTCATGTGAAGACGAAAGTCCGCTGAGTTTTGGTGTCTAGAGGCTAGAATGGGACAAAAGTCTTCTGTGGCAGAAGATGTGGAGGACGGCAGGGAAGTCGGGGGTAAGCGTTTCTTCAAAATCTTCTTTTCATGCAGCGACTAGAGTAGATTCAAATGAGTTTGTTTGTCTGGGCAACATCTGACGTTTGAACTGCGTCATTTCAGCTTTTCATTTAGGGAAAAATTCAAAAAGTTTATCTTTTTAAAGAGGAATTGCATAGCCTTGTATAATCTTAATTTAGAAAAATAAAATTAAAAGATTGAGGTGCAAAGATGACAAAAAGGAGAAAAAAAAGTCAATTCCTTAGTGAAATTTAGAGTAAAAGGTTGAAATGCGGCATGTTCATGTGAAAAACTGAATTTTACTGTAGGGAATCCCCCTCAGTTTGAAAATCAGGCAGGAGTTTCCTCAAAAATGCCCCAAAATGTCCTGTCAGATGGACTCAGGAGGTTTGGCTCCTGTACCTGGGTTAGTGTGTCGCATTTAACTCCCCAGGGGGGACACATTATGTCCTCGTTTGATCCGAGTTTGTTTTCAACAAATCCGCTTCATTTTTTCAGGTGATTTCATATTTTTGGGAAAAATTTCCCTGATCAATAATGCACAAGACTGTGAGAAAGCAGAAGCTAAACGAGGGTCAGAATCGATTCGTTTCCCAAACCCATCAACCCCAAAACCATGCTCCCATCCCACGCTGAGCATCTCAGAAGTTCCTTTAAACCTGGTTTGATAAGACGAGAAGTTTAGCATCTTTTTTGGTCTGGTTTCACACTGCACTGTCAAGAGTGGACCTGCTGTTCCAACAACAAGCTCTGATAATCAGTTAGACATTTTCAAACTTTTTTACATTTAAACTTGCGTTTCGTCCCTCTCGACTTGCTGGCTTTTTGGTGTAGTGGGACATTTAACGCCGAATGATGTGGACCAAACAGTTCAGTGTGAAAGTTGGACGACAGATACACTTGATGTTTTTAAATACTGTTTTTGCGTAAAAAAGAACTCAAAAGCATCATTTTTAAAATAAAAACTGCTGATTGATGTTGAAAACTGACAATAATGAAACAGAGAAACATGTTTAAATATTTATTCCCACGATTCTGTGTATATTTCTCTGCTGGGACGAGCAGTAAAACCTCCCGCAGATGTTATCAGCCTTCTCTGGACATTGGGGGGCCTTCACTTTTGTCCTTTCCTTTGTGCTGCCCATGAGATGGAAAAATAAATTGAAACACTGTGCCAGTCATATTTATAATTGAATGACTCCACTAGAAATCATTTAATAGTTTCCATGTGAGCGCTGCAAAAAAAAAAAAAAAAGTTCCTTTCCCAGAAAAGTTTAAGATAATTCACTTTGTTTTGGGTGTGATTCGTTTTGCATTTGGTGTCAGAGTTGAAGAGCAGGAGCTCTGATCTATTGCACTATTCCTCCTCATTAATAAATCCAATTGTCCAGGATACCAGATAATGGAAGCTGCATGACTGCCTTTAATTGTCGCCTTTGAAGTTTCAAAGTCAGAACTGCGGCGGGACAGTGTGATGATAAAGTCGGCGGAACAAAGATAATGCGATAGTCTAAAGAAAGCAGAGACCTTTACAGACGGCACCATGGAAATTCGGATTTTCCCCGACATGCAATAGTTAGCGTTGATCAGTGACGGTCAGAGGATCCCGTTTTTTGAACCTTATTGGTTTTGAAAAACAGACGACTAAAATGTAAACTTGATTTTAAATAATCATTCCAAAAAAAATGGCCCACAGGCGCTACCTGCCCCAGCTGCTGCTTTTGGCGCCCCCTCAGTGGCTCCTCCTCCTCTGCCCCCTGCCACCCTGGCCAATGATAAATTCACAAAAAATACACTTCTTTAAAAATGGTGGATTTTCTGTTGGTTTTATTTCCATAGTAACCGTTTTATGTGTGGGTCAACTGGAGATGGCGAACAGACCAAAATGGCCACCAAGCCGTCCTGTGACCATCCCATAGTAATGACAAAACTTCAGTTTGATGTCCCCTACATGTGTGTTTTGGTTTCATGATTGGATCTTTTTTTTGAGCCCCTTAAAAGATTTTTGGACCCATAGGTTGATGTGATGTCATCACTTTTTGGGGGCATCATACACTCTTCCCAAAACTAATTTTACCCCGGTAGCTACTCGGTGTGCGCACATTTTAGTGCGTTTTTGAGTATGTGGTGCGGGAGAAAGTTTCACTCAAAGACACAGTAAAAAAAAAAAAAAAAAAGAATTGTGAACCCAATATTGTAAATTAAGACACACATTTTTATTATCTTAAAAAAATTATATTATAAAAATAAGTTACTTCATCATACTAAACTAACAAATACTTTTTATACTCATTCGTATTTTTTTATACTAATACTGTGTTGGTGTTCTGCTTTTTTTCTTGACTGTCCGTCTGTTGAAAGGAAAAATAATTTTGGACCTGTATTGAATATAATTTTTTGTTATTTTACCTTCAGTTTTATAAAGTAAAATTACTTGTCTATTACTAACATATTCCAATAGGCTATTATTAAATTTACAAAAAGCAAAAGTCATCCTATAAATATGCGTGTGTGTGTATATATATATATATATATATATATATATATATAACTTTAATATATATAGTAATGAGAGTAAAAATACTTTAAACGATTAAAAAGATATTTAAACAGATACTTGTGTCAAATTTATTCATTTTCTATTTTTAAAACATTGTCCTAAATTGATTTTTAAAAAAGAAGGAATTTCAGATCCTTTAGATTAGGTTAGGTTAGCATTTTATTTTGAAATGTATCAGACTCCCTTCATGGGTGACCTGGAGGATAAACATTAGACTTTGTAGGAAAATGGACACAATTTCATTTCAACCTCAGACTTTCCCCCCTTTATTGTGGTGGCGACCAAAAACATGTAGACACATTTAGCAGGATGGTCTAATGAGCTGTTGGGGGATTTGTATGGTGGTCCCACCCTCCAGCCCTCTCTTCCTGAGATAACGTTGGAGCTGACATGGAGTGAGATAAATGTTCAGGCTCAGAAAGCGTTCCTCAGAACCTTGAGCTCACGGGACCATGTCTCTCTTTGAATTGATCCAAAGCAGCCAGGTGCTGTTTTCCCAACTGCAGGATAATCTGTCAGAATCCATCCATCTGCTCACCAGACAATCCCGCCACAGCAGAAGCAGTCGCCCCACCAGGAGGAAAGGTGAGTGCGGTTCAGTGCTGGTGGAGCTGAGTGTTGGTTGGTTAAGTTTCATGTTGTTTAAATCATCGCGACAGGATGAGAGGACAGGATTTCCTACCAGTTCAGGGAGATTTCCTCTGTTGGCGTTCACTCTTTCATTATTCAGTGAAATGTGGGATGTAGCTTCGTAAAAGTTTAAAAAGAGAGATTTTGATTGATCTAAACCATGACCTTTTTATTATTTAAAAAGGAAAAAAATCAATCATAAATGTGGTTCATTCGGCTCCAGTTACAGCTTTTTATCAGCAGATATAAGGTCTCTTGTGCCCTTCAGCGCTTCATTTTTTGAAAAAATTTGCTGATGTTTTCATCACAAATTTCCGCGTGTAAGTTTATTAGCACTACGTAGACTAAGAAAAGCCTGTTTCAAAGTTGAAATGCCAAGTTTGAGTCTAAATAAAAAGAAATACAGCCCTTTAAAGTGGATTAAAAGTGAGAATTCATGCAAAAATAGGTTTGTTTAGGATACCTACATTTAAAAAAAACGAGATATGGACTTATTTGTTTAATTGTCTCTCCACTGATGACAGAAAACTCAAAGATTTAACAATGCACATCCCACGAATGATGTTGGGGTCCGTTCTGCCAATAATATCTGGTAAATGTCTACAACAGGGGTGTCAAACTCCAGGTCTCGAGGGCCAGCCTCCAACTGATTTTCCACAAATCTTATCTCATCTGCTGCTGACGACCTGGATCAGGTGTGTTAGGCCAATAAACGAGCGTCAATGGCAGGTTGGTTGGAAAATATGTAAGACATCGGCCCTCAAGGCCTGGATTCTAACACCCCTGGTCTACAAGAAGGCATAATTTAAACAGTATCTACTCAACAGTTATATTTTTCTTCTTTAAACAGTGCAGGAAATGTCTCTGTGAAAACTCAAACTTATCCAGTAAAGTGGGCGGAGCATATTTGCTTTGTCCTTTGGTATGTTACCACTAATGAAAATTGTGATTTTAAACTAAATTTGATTCAAAGGCTGTGTTCTAAAAAGGCAAAATAAACAAAACAAATGTAATCTCTATATTTTTGTTCCTGGATAATCTTTAATGTATATTTTTATCAAGCACTTCTATAATAATATTATTGGCATTAGAATTCTTATTAAAAAAAAACAGCAGATAACAGATCTGTAAATTTGCCACAGGCAGCAGTGGATGCAGTTTATTTGATCATTTTCGGTTGGTCAAATGACTCCATAGTGATAGAAAGTTTTTTGTTTTTTGCAATAAGTTGATTGTTTTTATCTGTGAATTTGTTGACTTCCGGGTTCACAAAGGTGGAATAGTTTCACTTGAATGTACAGAGCAAGTTTTTTTAGCCATCATCTTATCTTGTAATGAAGTGAACTGAAAAGATGGTACATCTCACCTTTAAAAAAATGAGAAAAAAAAACAGCAGCTAGCATGAAATAAGCAGTTTGGTTTCCATTCAGAGGCAACTGATCTTAAAAGTGGGTGGAACTTCAACCAAAACTGCTAATACACTGTAAAAACACTACGTTAAAGCTGCATTCACACAGAAGGCGATTCGCACGTCAGGGGCATCCAGTTTCAAAGTTAAGTCAATGTACAGTCGGGATCAGAGGTTCTGTGACGTTTTTTGAGCGTAGGGTGAGGCAGTCTGGCCGCAGCTTGTTTTGGACGTCCTGGCACGATGCGTCCAGAGTTAAAAAATCTTAACTTTTGAAGATGATGTTATCAGTGGGTGGAGTCCAAAACCAACATGGAGGAGAATCGGATTGTTCTCCTCCTGAACTTTATCTATAATTTTAATTGCATCGGACAATAATAAAAGATCATCTAATTTTATTGTTTTTTTTATACATAACGTTTTATAGTAATCCCGGCATGTTTCTTCACCTCATGAGTTCAACACACCAGCAAGGGCACGAGTTACCACTCCAAGGCGCTCTCACTCTCGGTTTTTAATGTTTGACTTTGATTACTGATTACCTGACGGTCCTCGCCGGCGGCAGTTCGTCCTTTGAGTCAGACATAGAAAGAGAAGTGAAAGCAGGCGGTGAGGTTTGTCTGTTTCTGTCATGTCTGCCGGCTTTTTGTGCATCCAACGACCTCTGAAGAAGAGCGAGAATCACAGATACACTCAAACTGACAACACAGGTGAGTGTTAACTTTTAGGGATTTGCAGCACCAAGAACCTTGGAGATATTGTGAAAGTTCTACTTACCTTTGTGTTACAGCACCGTCTAAGACAGTTACATAATGCAAACCTGTAATTCTGAACAGCAGAAGTGCTCCAATCTTTAGAATGAGCCATAAATGTTTATGGAAATTGTGATGAAGTGGTTTGAGGTCAAGACTGAACCGACACTCTGGATTGAAGCTGATGCTATACTTTGAAGGTTTTCCTGCATTAGCTGTCACCTTAAATCCAAAACCTATGGAGATGCAAATGTGTTGCATACATGCTGATCATTTCCCAAATTCTCACAGGAGCAGGGAGGGGCAGGGAAAACAGGAGTGGCGTAATCTTGAGAGGACTCCTTCTGACAGGTGTGAGTGCTAAATAGTGACAGGGAGGTTTGGGAGTAGAGAGGAGAAGGGCTGAATGAGGCAGGAGTTTTCCTTTTTTCTGTACCCGAGGAGATGAAGGTGGTCAGAGAGGAAGAAGAAGAAGAAGAAAGGAAGAGGATGAAGAGGCGCTGTAGAAGCGGCTTTGTCTGTATCTCAGTGCAGGAGATGGAGAGCTTCTACAGATACACCATGAGCTGTCAAAAGCTGCACAGTGAGTTTTCTGAAGGTGGGTTCAGGAGTGGGCAGCTGTGAACTAAAAATATTTAGTTGTTTTTAATTCAATTTGTTTATTTTTAGTCCATTTTGAGCTTAAAAAAGCTTCAAAAGTGTTCGGTTAGGCTTTTATTTTAACTCTATTCCTAATTTCCACTTTAAACTGTTAAAATCACCTTGTTATTCTAAATAAATGAGGATAATCGTTGCTGCTTTTCCTGGAAAACTGCCTTTTTGTACCTTTTTTTGGGTCATACTTACATACTGAAGAGAATTTTTTTGGTTTCATCTTTTCTGTTCAAACTCTCAGAAAATCAGGGATATTCTGAAAATGGTTTTGTGTCTTTGAACTTCAGTAAATGAGTGCAATTCTGAACTGCCAATCAATAGTTAACTGTACATGGCCTTTTTAAGGAAAATATTTAAAAACTCTTAAATTAATACCCACAGGAATGTGTTTATTTCACATTCTCAATAATTATTTGTAACTAAATTATAAAGCATTTTTTGTTCTGTTTAACACTTTCTTTTCTAGCTAAACAACTGGTAAGACAGTGATTTAAAGATTTTTCTTTGTCTTTATTTTAAGAATTCTTTTAAATAATGGATTTATCTTTTTTTGGTGATTTTATGAATTTCCAATAGATATTTTAAATTTTGTTTTGTTTCCTTACACTTCTGTTATGGAGGAAATTATTGAAATTCCAAAGGGACCATCAGTAAAATATTCTTCATGACCTTTTTGAAGAAAATATGATAAAAGACTAGATTTTGGGTTCAGTTTTTTTAAAAACATATTCTCAATATTTATTTTTTAACTAAATCTTATAGTATTAATTGCTTTGTAACACTTTTTTATAGCTAAATAATTAAAATTATTTTTTTAATTAATAAAAATACTAAATTGATCCTTTATTGTGCTGATTTGGTTCATTTTCTAGGATATATATATATAATTTTTTTTTTTTTTTACTTTCAAATTGAATAGAAATAGATATGACTTCTTTAAGAAGAACATAAAAATGTCCTTAAATTTTGATCTTTAAACAAAATAAAGTTAAAAATTGCTTTGGATAACTCTTCTAAGGCTCCATAAATGAGGAAGCGATGACAGTTCTTGGAGTTCAGATGATCTCCACAGCTTTTGATCATTCTAGCTGTAGTTTTTGTGTTTTAGTGTGAAGTCGTTATGTTTAAGAAAGCGTAAGGAGTGTTCAATAAGACTGTAACATCCTTATTTGCTCAGGGTGTGTCAGTTCCTCACAGATGGTGTATGACTGAGGAAGACGAGGAGGAGGCGTGTCTTTGCATTAATAAAGACAGTATTTGTTCAGAATTGACTCCATCCGATTCTGCAGAGCCTCTTGGCCTTGTGGGATGCATGCCACATTTGTTTACTGGTGTTTTTGATCTTGGTGCCTGTCAGGAACCACGTCGCTTTTTTTTGTTGTAATCTTCAGTCTTTATTTAGACATGAAAAGAATATTTTTAGAAGCAGCTGATTTGGGCCACACAGAGGCTGCTGATTCTTTCTGTTGATCCTGCTTTCTTTTTCAAGCATTAACCTATTAAAACCTGGTTTTAGTAAGTTAGTTTAGAAACCATAGATCTTGTTATAAATGTTTGAGCTTCTCTGCTTGGAGAAGCCATTAGAAGTGTAAGTTTCATGTAACCAGAAAAGGTTACGGTGTTACGGTGGAAAGAAAATACGCTTTTTTTCATGCATTGCTGGGACAAAAGAGGATGGTGCCAATTTTCTAGTTTAGTAATATAGTTTTGAAATTCATTATTTGTCAAAACAAAATGGAACAGAAGCAGCTAAAAGACGTTCCCTGTTGCTTTTTCAATTTTATAAAGTAGAATCGATCTATTTTTATGTAGATGTCCACTATAGGCAGAGATAGGTGTCACATACGGATACTTGACTCGAGACTTGACTTAAAACTTACAGTTTAATTGCAGTTTTAAGTCTCAAGTTTATTTTCTTAGTTCATTTTTTAGCTCCAGCTCAGGTCTAAACATAAATTGTCTTTACAAAGCTTTTGCATTGAGAGTTCAGCGACATCAAGTGTACTTTAAAGTAGTTCATTGACTATTTATGACAGTAAAATATTAATTTTAATTTAGGACTTGAAACTTGACCTGATTTTATCACCAACAACTGAAGACTTGACTTGAAATCAAATCCAACAGGACTTGAACTTGCAAAAAGGACTTGTGAGCTTCTCCACCACGAGGAAGCTAGGTATCCGTAGACAGGTGTACGCCCGACCTGACGCCGACCTGACGCCGCCCGTAGGGTTTTAAAAGACCTTAAGGCTCAAGTGGGAGTGACGGTTACTCCACCACAACGTTCCACAAATGCAGGAGTGGGCGGGACAAGGTAAATTTAGTTCAGTTCCCTGATTGTCAGTTAAAAAATAAAATATTAAGCAATAAAGGTAAAAAAATAAAACGTTTTTGCTAGGCTGTACAAATGATTATTTTAAATCTGCCCTGGTGGTGTTTTGAGGAACTGCAACATTTTGTACTTCCAACACAAATAGGATGACTGAACCCTGTGGTTGAATAATTGTTTTCTAATCGGTTTTTAATCAAACTAAATAAAGTTGAAAGATGCTTGCAAATACCTCATTTGGTTTGGTAGTGGTCAGATTTTTTTCATGATTTAGATGTTAGTGGAGGACGTAAAAACCCTTTGAATGACATGGTTCAGCTTTAGCGTCCACTTTATTCTGAAAATGCAACAAATTCTCCTTTAATTTGAAAATGTAAGTATGGCATATTTTGGCTGAATGGGAATGCTGGGAATTACCTGCAGTAGTTAATTAGATTGCAGATCAGTCCTCTAAAAACTCTTCATAGGACTTGAACAGACGAGCCCAAATTAATTCTCATTTATCATTTTTTAATGGTTTAATTTAAAGATTTATTCTAATGGTTGATCTTGCATACTAAGTGGCCTCATGTTTAACTCTCAGTCAGTTTGAGATGTTTGAGAAGACACCACAAAAACTTTCCATCAGTTCGTTAATCCGTAACTTTATTTATTTTGATCATTTAGTATGTCTTATAATTACATTTTCAGTGGTTTTATAAATGTTTAATAGATTTCACATAAAACTTTGACATATGGGGAAATGTATAAATGTTAAATATCTGGAGTTTAAAGGCTGTCTGTGGTGCGTGAATTTCTTTAGAGAATTCTTCATCATGTGTCTTGAAGTCTTTTGGCGTGATGGGAGTCGTGTGCCCATCATTACATTTTGTGATCCTTCTCCCCGTGATGACCAGTCGTACTTCTTCCTCTTTTTAGGGGCTAAATTCCTCTTTCACATGATTTATCAGTGATTTTGTTCCAAACGTTCCCGTCATACTTCTTCATACTTATCTCCATAAATCGCCAGTTCTCACACAGAACTTCCTTTCTTTGATGCTTCTTTGTTTACAATTAATACCATTTGACTGTGTGGTCTCCTGAGCTCACACGATCAGATGGATTTCTTTTGGATTTGGTTTAAACGTAACAGATATAAAAAGTTGTCCGGATGTTTTTCAGGATAACGGCAGATGGTCTGAGGGGCTGTTTTTTTTTTTTTTCCGTTTCGATCTCAGCATACCGTTGGTTTGGCTGCTTCAAGTGTGCAACACTGAGGTCGGTTTGCAGAAGTGAACCAGCGTGTGAGTCAGTTGACAAAATGTTTTTTTTTCCCTGTTTCAAGTTCTTCTTCTTTCGATTCAGTGGTGGATGTTAAAAATATAATGCCATGTGCTGTGAGGGGTTTTCTGAGGAATGTGAGCATTGTCCAGTTGAACAACTGTGATGTAAGGGCCAGCTCACAGCTCAGCAGTTGGACTATTCCTTTGGAGCAAACCAAGTCCAGAAAGATTAACAATGTTCACAAATTTTTCTGAATTAGCATATTTTATGGATCATAAAGTTAAACGAGTTATAGGGCGCATTAAGCAAAACGAAACGGTTGTACTACACAACCCAGAATGCCTATAAGAGACAGGCGATTGGTCAGAGGGGGCGATGGGAAGTTTTTCTAGTGAACTGTCTTGTTCTTCTTTCAGAGAGAGCAACATGACAAATAAGTCAAACTTTATAGACAACAATATTCTTCAGCTGTAACAGATAAAATACAATATTCTCACTTTTTCATTTCATTGTTTTGAAGCACAGCAACAGGCTCCTGACCACACTAGAGTGTGGAGCTATTTTTAACCTCATCAGTTAGAGCAGTCTGTGGGGTTAAATCATAGCGAAAATAATTCTCGCTTTGAATGATACTTTTGTGATGTTCCATTCACACCGGGCATGTGACATGTTCAAGAGTGCAGTAAAAGCATGTTCTTGAACACACGTTTAGCTTATGGTGTTTACACTGGACTGTCTCTACCCGATATTAGCGCGTGTCCACCACCTGCAGTCGCGAGAGGTTTGGTGTGAAATGTTCAAGTGTTGTAAATCTGGTCAATCTTTCAGGATTTTTCTTTGACAGCTCTAGAATTTCAGCCAGACACAAACCACAGTTATTGATTTCTCCTTCACGATCAATTTTTTAAATGTCTGTACTTCCGGAAATGAAAAAAACCCACCATCCATTCATCACTACCAAATTAGAGCCCCAGATTGGTCAAAGTTTGACCTGGTTTAGAGCTTTCAACGTGCATTCAGTCGCCTGGCATGTTGTATGTAGAGTGTGGTGTGTTCCTGAACAAGTGGGTTTATGAATTCAGCAGGTGGTGTTCACTCCGGACACGCTGGAAACGGCATGGAGAAGATTTGTTTTTTTCCTGTTTACTAGCGCTCGTCCTCCACCTACAGTATAAAGGCTTTGTACCTTTTGTACTGCAGGTATCATATTAATCCAACCGGACACAAGCTGCAGTTATTAATTTCTCCTTTGTGGTCATGTTTTCAGTGGTTTGCCGCTCCGCAGCTTGAATGCGAGTCGACGCAACTGCTTTGCAAGCACCTTTTATATTTTGATGTGGTTGATTGAACGTGCGTTGCTGAGAGCGGTGTGAACGCAGCCTAAAATGTGTTTGTGGAAAGGGGGCGTTTGTTATGTATTTAATGGGTTTCAAAGACTCACAAACATTTAAGTTTCCACTATATAATATATATAATATAAAAAAGTAAATCTTGTTTGAATTTATTTTTCACTACAGTCACACTAGCTGATCTCTTCAGCATCTTTTGTGTTTACACTCTAGAGTAAAACTAAGATCATATTAGCACCTTTTGGTCTTCCTGCTTCAGTCCGTCTCTTCGCTTCAGCCCATGAGTCACTTCTGAATTGGTGTCTTCCTGTTTATGCTCTGGAGTGTGTGGCGGTGAAACGGAAGGAGTCCGCGGCGTTGCTTCTTTGCGCTCGCGGACGTCCGCTGGAGTTCAGACTTCAGCTGCAAACGATTGTAGCAGCAGTCTGCTCCACATCCCTCCACCAACACAGTCTGCTCTGCTTCCCATGTCAACACGCACACGTGCACGGCTTTAATGCACACGCAGGGTTTGAGAAGGTCACGTTTTGTTTGTGATCAACTTGATGCGTCAGTCCAAACAATTATAAAGATGCTTTTATGTTTAGCAACTGTCAAATGGAGTTTCATTTAAAAGGTTGCAAATGTTCAAAAAAGGCGTCTTGTGCTGTTGTTTTTTTTATTATAGCACCTACTGTAGCTATGATACATGTTTGTTTAATTCAAATGGTTTTTAATAATGGTGTAAAACATCCTGGTTGTGTTTACAGTAACACATTTACATTAAGTCTTATTAGAAATAAGTTTAAATTTGTAAAATATTTTAGAAGTTCTTTTTTCTGCTGAATAAATGGATCCGTCTTCTCTAAGTTCTTGTAACATCTTTATATTCTATGAGAGAAAAGGATCTTTACTTAAGGCTTGTTTGTCTGCACAGAGGTGACACTTTCACTTCCGTCTTGAAGCAGGTTTAAAAAGCAAATGATATGAATCCAAATATATTGATATGCTTTTTATCAAGTATAATCAGTAGAAATCAGTAAATAATCATCTCATTATTCTAGTCTATCACAGTATGATTATGACTTCAAACTTTGTGGCTATATTTAATTTTTATGAATTGAAGGAGCTAATTTGCCAAAACATCATTATTTTATATTTCATATAAAAGCAGAAAACACTTGTGGGCGTGGCCTCTTGATTGACCTGCGATTGTTAAATCTCCCGCTGTAAAACTAGGTGCTTTTAAGCAGCTCATTCCCACTTTTGTTGTGCGTATCACTAGAGGGTCTTTGGGAGGGTAGGGGCATGATGATGTTGGACCCTGTCGACATGGCGACAACGTGGAATTAAAAAATGTCTTCCGATGAGCCGGATGCTGATCAGCGCCAGCACACAGCTTATTTTCAGTCTATAACTGCACTAAATTGAATGTAAAAAAACAAAAAAATCTTTTCTTTGTTTATTTATATTAATTTTTTTCTTCAATATGACAACATTTTCTTTTTAGAGATGTTACCTGCTTCCAAAAACGTATTTTCATCTTTAGGTTCACGCTCTTTTTCGTAAGCTGCGTTCACACCGACTTCGGTTCGTTCAAGCGACCATTTCCAATGAAAAAAGCCTATGTAAATGCACGTATACGGGCATTAAAACTGTCATGTCACATGTAGCTACACAAGTTTCTACGACCGTTTTCCACGTAACAAAGGAGCAGCCAATGAACACGAGTTGTGAATTAAGCCAGATTGAGCTTTGACCAATCAGGGACTTGGATTTGGTAGTGACGTAGGGATGGTGTCTTTTTTCATTTCAACCGTTTGAAAATTGATCACAGAGGAGAAATTAATAATTGCGGTTTGTGCCCGGTCGTAATTATGACACAAAGTGTCATATTTCAAAATAAAGGGCTGTCAACGATTTGTCAACATAATCGACTTATCTCTTGATTTGCGACTGACGCACATGCTTTTTAAAAAAACTATTAAAAAATCATCATAGCGTCGTTTTTTCCCCCCTTTTATTATATATGATTTTAATCACCACTCACAAAGTAATTTGGATCACAAAGCAGAACAGGAAGTTTTGGAGGCGGTATAGTCTTTCTTCAACCATAGAAGAAGAAGATAGATACAAACTTACGTTTCACGGCAGCACAACAAGCACCTGACGGAAGCATCCCATTGTCTTGCAGAGCCGCACAGTGAAATGATTACAGGGGTTGGACAAAATAATTGGAACACTACACTTTTAATGCTCTGATCCACACTGCCCATACCGTTAAGATTGGTATGACGAGCATGAAACTGAGCTGGGACACATGGAATGACCCCCTCAATCTCCGGATCTCTATCATTGAGCATTTGTGGTGTAAACTCGAGCGACAAGTCAGGAATCTCTACCCTCCACCTTCCAGTTTGGAGGAACTGGAGCAGGTTTTGATGGAAGAGTGGCAGAAAATTCAGATGGAAGAAGTCAAGGAGCTTTATGATTCCATTCCGAGACGTATTGAAGCTGTATTGAGGGCTAAAGGGGGTCCAACTCTATATTAAATAAAGTTTCTCCAAATTTAACAAGTTTTCCAGTCATTTTGTCCAACCCCTTTACATAATCAGCTGATTCTGCCGTGGGGAAAAACAGCTTTTCATCACACTATGCACTGACATGCAATGCTTTAGAACTTTATGTGTTGCAGAACTGTGAGGATAGAAATACTGTGGAGAACATTTTCAGGATTTGTTGTTAAATGATGTTTGGGTTTATTTACTGCTAAAGTTAACCAGAAAATTGAAAAAAAAATAAATAAAATCTTTCTGTGTAAATCTTTGTGTTTTTATCAGTTTTGTTGATTTTAAACTGTTGTTCTAAATAAAAGTATAAATGATGGTGATTTAATACATATAATTTTAATGTAATAGATCCAGTAAAAAGACATAGCCAATTATGGCTTTTTTTGTACTAGCATGTAGCTGACCTGGGACCTTTTTATCTTGTTTGAGGTGAAATTGAAATTCATGAACTATACAGTTTTTGTGAATGCACCATATCGAGTATTAGCAGTACCAGCACCTTCTTTAAAAAAGCAAAAATGCACATCAACTTACGTAAACAAATAATTGTAGATTAATCGGAAAAATAATCAGTGACTGATCGACTACTAAAATAATTGTTAGTGACAGTGCTAGTCAAGTAATTAGAAATATATCAGTAAAAAAAATCTGTAGTAAAAAGAACTGTTCAAGATAAATTATTAAAGCAATTGGAAAGTAATGAAAAAGGCGTGTTGCCAGAAAGATTCATGAAGGAAAAGATTTTTGGACATTCCATTGTCTTTTTGCACACTTGAATGACATGAAACGTGTTGCTACACAGGATCTGAATCCTGATATTGATGGCCTGGTGAAGGCTGAACCATGCTAAGTTTCAGGAGAGAAAATGGGAGGTTAATTCCAAGCTCTTATGTTCACCAATATTTGCAAGTTTAAATTAGTTTACTTTGTCACTGATTGGTGATTGATTTAATAATAATAATAATAATAATAATAATAATAATAATTATTATTATTATTATTATTGTTGTTGTTGTTATATGTAATAATAGCTCAAAAACGCCAGTAGTTTGAAGGTATTTTGTCCAACTAAGAAAAAAAACAAAACAAAGCTGCAGGTATCAAGTTGATCATTTTGCTATTATGATAATGGTCTGGCCCACCAGAGGTCAGACGGGTTGAATGTGGCCCCTGAACCAAATTGTTGGGAGTTTAGATGAGTTCAGACCCTTTAGTTATTTTAACAGAAATCTAATCAAACTTCATTATTAAAAACAGTTTTTGAAAAAAAAAGGATTTAGTTAAATGAGTTTAAAAGTGGTTTTAGTAAGTTTTTTGTCTCAGTTTTGCTAAAATGATTTGAACTGTGAGGGTTTGTTCACTGTTTCACCAGCGTGTGGCAGACAAGCTTTCTCTGCTACCTTATCCAATATGCCATGCTTCATAAGATGATAGTAAATCGTTTATAAAGAACATTTCCTTTGTCATGCTGTCTTTTCTGAACAAGACTAGCTGTTTTCTGGATGAAACATTGATTTTTCAGCTTTTTGTCAGACAGAAGCTTTTGCTGTCAAACAAAGATCAGCTGAAACATGACAGTAACCCCAAAAAAACAGATCATAATCATGGATTATAGTTTCATTCAGTAAGAATACGATGAAAAATTGAAGTTCTTGTCCATTTTCTTGGTTTGTGGTTCTGTCTGCTTGGTGGAGGCCGTGTAACAGGAGAACGGGGTGGACTTTCCACAGCCCCGCCTTCTCGGCTGGCACTAACTGGAGGATTTGTGTGTGTTTGTGTGTGTGTGTGTGTGTGTGTGTGTGGCTGTGCTGTGCGGTGACAGCTCAGTAAGCAGCTGAGGTCCTCGGCTGTGGGAGCGTGGACTTCCACAGCGATGCTGTCTGACAGAATGTGCGACTGTGTGAGTTTCTTATAGCAGTCTGCGTGTGTGTGTGTGTGTGTGTGTGTGTGTGTGCACGTGTGCATAGATGAGGCAACACAACAATGGCTCTGAACCGAGTTTCACAACTCTGCCACGAAATCACCAGGCTGTGGCTGCAGCTGAAGCTGATGACAGGTACTTTACAGTGTTTCTGCTTGGGCCGCTGCCTGCATTTTTAATGCTTGTTGGTTGGAGAGGAAACAGGAGATGATCAGAATCCTGCAGGTGTTTTTCTGTTTGAGCATGGGTGCAAATACTAGCATTTAGAATCTACTGGAGCAGAATGTGTTCACTTACTTTGGAGTGAGTTTCTAAAATCAGACCGTGTCTCGAAAATAGCCTTGCATGGATGCAAAAGATGCAAAGGTCTGGGGGAAGATGACTGTTGATGTGGAGATGTAGAAGCAGAGGTGCATATAAAGGCAAGGACTTATAATTAAAAATGTATCCGAAAGTTTCCATGAAAATATCAATTCCTGCATCAAATTTAGGGTTTAATTGTTCAAATTTGCAAAAACGAATTTAGTGTAGCATCAAAACATATTTTTACTTGTGTTTTCACCTTTTAAAAAGTGTTTTTCATGATTTGTATGACGATGGAGGACGAGTACAAAGAAAATTAAGTCTTTCTTTATCAAATTGTTGTGAATCCGGAGCAGATGAAAATAAAACGCAGTTCATAAAATATTATATTTGTGATGTAGAAACTATGCTGGTCGGGCCACAAGCTCCTCATTTTGATGCATCAACTTACAGACAAGTAGATCCATGCGCGTCTTTGTTTTCCTCATCTGATCTGGCATCTGGATCAATACTGTACAGCTGGATAGCTCTGATTTTGCTCGCCAGTTTTGTTGCACCGCTTGGGTTGATGAACTCCTGCCGCTCTGCAGGAAGTATGTCCTGGATAATGACGTTTTTTTTTAAATTTAGACTAAAACCTGCATAATTCATAATTAAAAGACCACTGGGAGCGCTTAAAACTAAATCAAAAGATGATCGGAGTGGGACTTTAAAGAAAAATCAACCCTACAAGTTTCCAGTTATTTTATTTCTTGTAGAACTGATTAGAGTTTCCTTGCTACACACAATTAGCCAAAGTTTTTGATGTGGAACCATTTATCCTTGTCTACATGTGCAAGGATGTTGTCTTAACAAGGCACGCGCCTTGAGGCAAACTTTGAATCTTCCGGATTGAAGTTCAGTTAAAAGTGAAAGCAAGAGAAGCAAAGAGAGTTCATCAAAGTATCACTAGGGGTTTGGGACAAGAACAGTTTACTGAAATGTGAAATGGATCAACAAATGTCAGAAACAAAAGCATGCACGGTCTAGTTTCATCTCTACAAAACCTTGTTGGATGAGTTAAGTTATGTACACACCAGGCATGTGAGTCTTTCCATTGGAAGTGGTGGCTTGAAAGGGCGTTGTGATCGTACTTTTATTGTTTTTTTTTTTACATTCTGGGTGAAATCATTCACATGTTTTGCTTTTGTTTTCTTTATTGGGTTGTTCCATATGGCAGGTGAGAGTTCACCTGAACTTTGGTGCAGACCAATCACACAGGTACTGGTCCATCAGAAAATACGTTTTAGGACTAAAAGTGTGTTTTTTCTACTAGGAAATGGTTGCTTTCAACAGGGAGATCTGATAACATGATAGAAGATGCTTTTATTTTGTAGGAATCATGATACCAAAGTGTTACCCAAACACACAAAAAAGTAAAATAAAGCAAAATAAAAAAGAGAAAACAAGTAAAAGCGTGACACAGTTAACGTTTGATCATTGAAAACAAAACAAGATTCAAAAATAAAAAATAATGACAGGTTTTTGTGCACAGGAAAATCTTGTTGATGTGAGCGCCACAGAACGCAGAGCAGAAGTTTGTTTCCTCCTCGGGTCGGGTTGAGGCGTCAACGTTATTGTGAGGTTTGGTAAACAGAGCAGCGCGCTGACAGCATCTTAATCGAGCGCTTTCCTCCTGTCAGTCGGGACAAAACTCTTTTGAGTGTTTGAATGTCAACAACCCCCCCTCCCCGTCTCCAGCTCTGTTTGTGCCTCTCTGTTGTGGACTCATTGACTCAGTTATTTGCTCTTCATTGGCACTCCTGTAAGCTTTCAGTGATGCACGCTGCCTTTTTTCTTTTTGCCGTTCTGTGTGTGCAGTGGGTTTGTGCTGCAGCCTGGGTGTCTGTTTGCTCTGCCAGGAGATGCTGGTCATCTTATGATGCTGTAAAGCTGCTTGTGGACACAAACACACTAGCACTTTGCCGGCTTTCGCTGCGGTTAAAAGGCAGAGCGTAGATCCATGTGAGTGCATGCGAAAAGGTCAAAAATCCCTCATCTAAAATTTTCCATTTGACTTCATAATTGGAGCTCCACAACAGCCAAATCAGTGCACTAAAAAACAAATCCAAATGGATCTTTAATGATCCCTGGAGAAAGTGGGATCATTTTTAAGCAGGAAACATATTTTTTCACAGTAATCATTTTTAGCTCTTGCTGTGAATCAAACTCAAGGGTTAGATCTCTCTGATCGGGGTCGTGTTTCGCACTTTCCCCTGAATCAATAATGTTTTCCCAATAAAACCATTTACATGCATAAAAAGTATCAAAACAGCACTCACTCAGGGCTGTCCAGTCTCTGTATGACCAGAGCAAGAGCTTGGTTCGCAATAGCCGGCAGTAAATCAGACCTGTTCCCAGTGGATGTTGGACTCCGGCAGGACTGCCCTTTGTCACGACTCTGTTCATAGTCTTTATGGACAGAATTTCTAGGCGCAGCCAGGGGTCGGAGGGGGTCTGGTTTGGGAACCACAGGATTTCTTCTCTGCTCTTTGCAGATGATGTTGTCCTGTTGGCTTCATCGAGACAGGACATTCAGCATGCATTGGAACGGTTTGCAGCTGAGTGTGAAGCGGCTGGGATGAGGGTCATGAGGGTATATATATATATATATATATATATATATATTTATCTATTTATACATATAGTTCTGTGATTTACATGTTCATTTTATTTTTACTCTCACACAACCCCTCTGCATTTATCCGGACTTGGGACCGACACAAGTGCTCACTGGATTGTAACTCCTTGTGGTTGCATTACACACACACACCCACGCACGTAGACACACAAACACACACGCACGTAGACACACATATACATTTATAGATAAACATAGGCATATAGAAACACAAATACATTTATAACATTTTTAATTTCTGATACTTTAATAACTACACACACGCATATATAGCTAAAGATACATAAAGACACAAACATTTCTGATACATACATAAGTACGCACACACTGTCTAGCACACAGATGCACAACAACATAATAAAACATAAACAGAGACACTGCTTGAATGCAAAATTAAAAAAAACATGAATTTAACAAAATTTCTAAAGATTGACACATTTTCCCCCAAGCCCAAGAGTAAAGTTAAATGAAAAAAGCTGAGATTAAAAAAGGTTAAAAAAAAATAAAATTACTTTAAAAAAAGAATGACTAAAAAACAAGACAAACAGCATTTATTTTATTTTTTTTAAGAAAGAAAGGTTTTCACATCAGTAGTGGTCAGGAATTCTAATCTTTAGTTCCAGACCTCCTGAAACAACACAGAAAACCCCAGCTTGGTTTTTTTCTCGTCTTCTCTTTTACATCGTCCACCTGCTCTTGGAGTTGCTTGAGCTTTGTCATGAAGACTTCTTGGCAGTGGTTGAGTTTGTCATCCTTTCCTTTGATAACCTCTTTTAGTTGAGAGATTTCTTGGGAAAGGGAAGACTTCTCTTTGTCCCACTTCTGTTTGTCCTCTGCCTGCTGTTCTTTTGTCTCCGTTAAAGCATCTCTGATCTTGAGCTTGTCCATCACCTGATGTAGTTGGTCCAGTGTTTTTTGGCGTTCTGCTTCAGACTTGCTCATTTTGAGGTCATTTTCCTGGACAAGCTTTTTCAATTGAGCCATTTCTTGGAGAAAGGAGGACTTTTCTTTCTGCCATTGCAGTCTTTCCTCTTCCTGTGTTGCTGTCTTTTTAAAGGACTCCTGAAGTTTTTCTAGTTGGTGGATTTTTTGGGTGAGTTCCAAATTTTCCTGGGTTTTTTCACGGAGTCCTTTATAGAGCAACATTTTCTCCTTTTCCGTGACAGAGCGTTCAACCTCAAGCTTCTGTTTGAGCTGTTCTACACTGTACTTTAAAGACGTGGTTTCTTTAAAGTGTTCCTCCTCCTTCTCCTTCAACAGTCTCTGAGACTGAGCCAACGCAGCTTCAGTTTCACTCTTGAGTTGCGGCATCTGGATCAGTGAGCTTTGGGCTTCTTCTACCAGGGTTCTCCAGCGGCTTAACTCTTTTTCAGTTTGGTCAGCTTTCCCATGAGCGTCTGAAAGAAACATGTTTTTCTGCTGAAGAAGATTTTTGAGGTGCATCACTTCTAACTTTAGAGCAAGATTCTCCTCTTGAAGTGGAGCAGTGTTTTCCTCTTTCTGTCCAAACTTTCCATTCATCATGTTGTCCTTACAGCATGAGTCTGCAGGCTGCAGGTCGGTGGTCTCAGCAGGGACTGCAGAGGGTTTCTTAGCTTCTTCTGAAGGTGTTGAAGTCTTTATTTCTGCAGGTTGTTCTTGGAAAGAGGCGGCTTCATTTTCCTTTACAGTCATTCCTGAACCTGTTTGTGTCGGTGGTTCTTCATTCACCACACTCTGCTGTGTCTTTTCAGGAACAACAGGAATCGGCTTCCTCTTCTTTTCACTCCGTCTAGCTGTTGCTGGCCTTTGTGGCTTGGGCTCCACAAACACTAGAGGAGGCAGTTCACTTACTTTTTCATAAAAATCAATAAAAACCAGATGCTGCACTGGAAAACCTTTTTGCCCCGCAAATAAATCTAAATTTATTTGGAAGTCCAGTTTCAAAGCACCATCGATTTTTACCCCCAAGTTAGTGACCACAGACTGTTTAAAAGGGACGAGAAGAAAGTGAGAGTGAAGAGAGAGAAGATCAATGTTGTGATCCTTTCGACCACTTGGGGTAAACACAATTACCTCAGATTTACTTTCATTTAGGTCAAGAAAGTTAGCTGACATCCACAACCTAACTTCAGCAAGGCTATCAATTACTCTTTTAATCGTGCGGTCAGGTCCCTTGCATAAAGGGACATCAATTTGGCAATCGTCGGCATAAAGGTGGAAATCCACCTTATGCTTCCGTAATATCATTCCCAGTGGCAACAAATAAAGAGAAAATAGCAATGGGCCCAGAACTGATCCCTGAGGGATCAGGGGGTAACACTTAGACGAGTAAGGGCCCATTTTAACACAGAAGGATCTGTCTGAAAGGTAGGACTGCAACCACTGTAGTGCTTCCCCAGAAAGCCCCACTCATTGTTCCAGTCGAACAATCAGGATCTCATGATCAACTGTGTCAAAAGCTGCTGATAGATCAAGTAATAAAAGAACGACCTGTTCACCTGCATCTGTTGCCATTAAAACATCATTAAAAATTTTAAAAGAGCGGTCTCTGTGCTGTGTCCAGACCTGAACCCTGATTGCAGAGGTTCCAGTATCTCATGTGCCTTTAAGAGAGAGAGAAACTTTTTGTAGATAATGTTCTCCAAGGTTTTTGCACAAAAAGGCAGGTTGGATATTGGCCTGCAGTTTGACAGCAATGCAGCATCCAGCCCTGGTTTCTCTACTTCAACACCGCTCATTCTGTGACGTAATCAAAGCGATAATGCAAAGCGGGATTGCTTTTTCGTTTTCACATTCACCGCGCTCAATGTGTCTCATAAATGACTTCCAGCTGGCAGTTCCAGAGGAGGGGGGTAGCTTGATGACGTCGGTGCTCACTCTTCTTCTGCGTTATTGATGTTACCGGCAAACAACATGGCGATCTCAAACGGCTGTGCCGATTTTTGTTGGAATTAGCTTCCCAGTTGGAGTTACAAACAGTTTCAGAGTGTGATGCACGGTCATAGACCGTAGAAAACAATGGACATCCCAACCCCTCTCTCCCCTCTCATGTTCCACATAGGAAGTAACCGTTGGTTGCAAGAAGGCCAAAATCCCATAGACTTCCATTGAGAAATAGACAGGTATTACTCAGTCATTTTATTTGTCAGAATAACCATTCTTGGCTTTGGGGCTAAGGCTTTGGTAACTCGTCAGACAGAGTAAAATTCACCATTGATAATGTCTTAATGAATTTTTCTTTGTGTGAATTGCCCTTATTCTAGCCCAGCCCTTGGCATTAATAAACCCAGGCAGGGGCTATAAATAGCTGCGTTTCCACTACACAGATGCGCTGCCTTTTTTCTATTTGGGGATACGAAGATACATTCAGATTTCTGCCACGGCACTATATATGTTTTGTATCTATTTTATTTGATTTTGCCACATTTGTGAAACCTCAGAAAGCGTGTTTTTTGTACAGAAATCTTGAACAAATGAACCTGCCGGAGGGATTTTTTTTTTCTTTTTAATCATATGATTGGATTTTAAACTAAGTGTGGAGTTTCCTACAGCGATTGCTTTCTTTTAGGGCAAGTAAAAACACAACCGTGTGGGATTATTGGCTCATTGGCCACCACCCTCTATCTTTCTTTGTATGTCATTTCCATTTTTTCCTCTGTGCTCTGCCTCTCTTGGGTTACTTTGTTCAGTACTGTAATGACTGGTAGCCATGGCCAAAGGCAGCTAAAAAATAGCCACTGTTGCATAGGCTGGTGTTGCACTCAGCTGGTCATCCTTCCTTTTTTTCCCTCTAATAGTAGGGAAAGAGGAAGGGAGGAGGACCCGCATTTAAACCCACAGGATTTTCAGCTTTGTAGTCACCAGATCTACCATTAGCTTTTCAGGGGATTCTGAAGTTCTTTGAGTCAAAGAATCCCGTCAGAGGTTGTTGGTTCGTCACCGCCTGCGCCTCTGGGGCAGTTTCTGACAGCAGTCCAAGTTCACGTGAGGCAAAGACCACATTGAAAGCATTGGAGACTACTGAAAGAGTTTTGGCTCTGAAGATTATTGCATTAAATATGATTTTCATTTTTACAGCAGGTTTTACTATGGTTTCCTTACATCGTCAATTCCACTGGCAGGTATGGAAGCTCACCTGAATTGTGGCAGATCCTTCGTTGACCAACGTGAAGACAAACCAACGTGCTTTCAAAGGATTCAGAAATCTGAGAAAAGCACTCTGCATGTGCTGCTTTGGAAATACATTCATTGCATAAAAGGTTTAAAATTACGGACACACCGGTTATATGGCGCGCAGTCAAGAATGCGGTAAAGGTTCCCACGGTAGAGACACTGGACGAGCAGAGAGAGGCTTCTTCTTCTTTTTCTACTGTTTACTAGAACATGGTTGCCACCGACAGTTGGAAGAGGATTGGTGCGGAATGTGGAAGCGGTGCAAATCCGGTGACTCTTGTTCCAGGCTTTTTCTTTCACAGCCTTGTTCCAATAAACCAAAGACTTGGTGTTGTATAATTCTAGCCAGGCAAAAACTGGAATTAATCATTTCTCCTCCATGATCAGCTTTAAACAATTGCCACTTGCGTGAATTAAAAAAGATGCCATCCATACGTGACTGCCAAATCCAAGACCCTGATTGGTCAAAGTTTGACCTGGTTCAGCTTTCAATGCGCATTCAGTGGCCGTGTGTTGTAGAAAGTTGTGTATCTATTTATGAATGTGAGAGAAAAGCCCGAAACTTACATCTACATGTGTTTAGAAAGACTTTTCATTGGAAGTGGTCGCTTTCATGTTTTTTGCCGAGGGCGATGTGAACATAGCTGAAGACTTACTGTAATTTTAAGGACATCAACACTGAAGCTAAAACTCCAATGTTAAAATATTTAAAGAATAGTTTGAGGAAAATGACGTGTTTCAAATGACGCATTCATCTCTGAAAAAGCAGAGAGAACTCTTGTTTTTCAAGTTGTCATGAACAAAAAGTTCAAGACTGTATTTATATTTTTTGCATAAAGATGGACTTCCTAAAACCAGCCTCCAGTGTTTTATTAAGGTTTTTCTTCTCGTTTGGCTCCAAATTAGAAAACTAAAGGTGGGGCATTGGTGGGAATGATAGTTAGTGTGATGTGAAGAAGGGATATTTGACCCTTTCACATTGAAGAAATTCTGCTCTATAATGTTTGCGAGCCAAAGTCTGTAAATGTTTAAAAAAGAACAAAACATTTCAGATTTTTTGGTCATACTTAATGAGCTGTGGGGTCTTCTCTTATCCTAAAATGGGAATGGGCTTTATCTCTGCCACTTCAATGTCTTTGATTGACAGATGGGTCCAGATGTGGTTTGGTTTAAGAATCAGATAAATGTTGGTTTTATAAAATATTCATTACAGTACATTAAAGTAGTAAGTTGTTTCCAGACGATGGTCTCCTACATATTCAATCTCTGATTTCCTGCTAGGTAATGCAAAGAAAGGCGGTTGGACTGGAGAATCAGCCGTAGATAATTGGAGCTCCACTGATTAGCAGATCTTGTCTGAACTCAGTTTTCTGCAGCTCGGGAGAGTGTGTTTGTGTTGCGACAGCGGCACAGACTGTAGACTGAAGGACAGTAGTGAGTTGTTCGGCAGAGCTGATGATGCCACCATCTATTCAGTAGACGAGGGCTCGGTGCCAATGACAAAGTCCGGCCTTATGCCGCAGGTTTGTATTTCTAACAGCTGACTCGCTGCTGGAGTCTTGGGTTTCTTTAACACTGGAATAAGGCTTTAATAGAAGTGAAATTGATGGTTTTAGATAAAATGTTCTCCTTGGGGAGCAGTAAATTTTGCCTAAATCAGTTTATCCTAATCGCTCAGCACTCCTGGAAAATTAAACGTAAAAGTGAAACTAATCTGGACATTCCTCAGGTTTAGAGCCAGCACAAAGGGACACAGTCAGTCCTGAAGTCATGCGAGCATTGGTTATGTTTTGATATTTGCCTGGCTGCTGTCTTGACTAATTCAAGCTTTGGCGGTGGGGATGGGCGCGCACAGAAACACACATTCCAGGCTGTTGGCCCTGTGACCCAGTTGTTGTTTGGTGTATTATTTGGTGCGTTTGTGTGTGTGTTGTTCAGACATGGTGCAGCAGCGACAGATGGAGATCCGGTAAACCCCAACGATAATGCCAGATAATAGAGTTTGGATTCCCTCACATAAGTGTGAACGCACACACGTGGCTGCAGACCAGCCTCCCGACTGATGGTTTGTTTGTTTTTTTGGCAGGAAAATCAGCTTTTATTTTCTGGTCTGTGTCCTTACTACACCTCATTTCCTTCTGCTTTCTTTTGTCATTTGATGAGACCTGCACATGCCTTTTCTCCTCTATGTTTCCAGGTTAAACCTGGAGAATCCAGATTAGAAATTACTGATCTCAGTCTCAAATCACATATCTGATGGGTTAAGAAAAGATTGTGTTTAGGGGAAGTACGTTGGAGGTCATTTCAGAGCTGTCCAGCTGAGCTGTTTGTGTTTGTACGACCCTCTCCCGGTTGGGTCCAAAGTAAGTGCACCCGTGTGTTTGAGTGCAGATCAGACAGGCCTCCTGCTTCCTGCTGCTTTGAACTTTGACCAGCATCAGCGCTGGTGGGCATCAACCAGGGGAGAACAGCTGGCTGCCACCTTTGAATTTGCCCTGCACGCCGTGAAAACTTGTCGGAACACGACCTCCGCACAAAGGAGGACGATGCAAGCGCCACAGGCAGACAACCATCTACCTTTTAGCGTCTTAACAGAGTAATCTCTACCTTTCACAAGGTGTGTTTTGTCACACAGAAGGATTTATTTTTTGTTGAAAAGAAAAGAGAAGAGGAAAACAGGCATGTTCAAAGGTACGACAGGGCCTATAATTAAGTTTTCAAGTTGGAAACTGAAACTTGAACTGTGTAGCATGTGTTGAAACAGATGTGAATGCCTTTTTTTCAGATCGTATAATGGAATTTAAACTGCAACTAAAACACCCCTTGAAAAGATTTGATTTAGAGGATCATCACAGAGAAGAGACATTGTTCCACAAATATTTAAAAAGAGATCGAAGAGATTTGACCAAAAGTGGATTAAAAAGAAAACTTGAGGCACTTTCACACTGCGCTGTTTGGTCTGGTGATCTTTAAATAAGTGCAAAAACTCAACTGAGCTTTTGTATCGTGGACTGTAGTGGAAACGCAGATGAACAATGTCGACAAAATTGAGCAAAGAGTAACAAAAAGTTGAAAAATGTCTAAAAAGTAGATGTGCAGAGAATATAAATTTGATTAAGTTTATGTGCTAGCAGGTCTGTGTGAATACTTTCAAGAAATTCCACTGGATTTTTTGCTATTTGATGTAACAAAAAAGCAGTGTTTGAAAAACCTTTTGGTCAGTTGAATTCAGGTCTAAAAATGTCTTTTTATTTCAGCAAGTTCGCCTTAGTTGCGTTGACACAAAAAAATTAGAACGTACATTAATCAGTTGGAGTGTTTACATCGTCTCAAGCATGTCCGTGTCTCACGCCCGTCTTTGCGCGACGCAAGCGTTACGCAGGAGTTTCATTTCCTGTTTTCCAGCAAAAAGCCAGGGAAATGGGAAACAGATTTCAAAATAAAAACTTCAGTTGTACTTTCAAAATAAAACTTTGTGAAACTTAATTTAATACTTAAGGTGACGTCATCTGTTTTCACCATGGATGACGAAAGTTTAATTTTGGAAGTACAAAAACATTTATGACACAGGACATGCCTTTTACAAGGAGATGGCATAGGGACTGATTGCCAAAGTTTGGGATGACCCACTCCAAACGGGGTTGACGGGATAAACCACTCCTCTGGAAGCCAGAGGGCCGGGAGGATGGACCGGAGACGCAACAGAGACATGTAAACTAACTGATGGTCGTGAAATGGACTCCCCACGCAATGCAAGGGAGATGTATGGATGACGGAAATGCGGCATGACTCTGTAAAGTTTCCTACTTTAATCACACTCTACCTTGTTCTTTTAAGAAAAAACAAAAAAGGCAAATTCTTGAAGTGGTCAACTTTATTCTTTGCAATAATTCTAGATGATATAAAACTGTAAAACTCCTCACTACATACTTATCTCAGACAGACAAGAATATTTTCACACTTTTCTCTCTTGTTTAAACTCCCAAAGTTCAAATATTCATAGAAAAATATGTTCAGTATTATAGAATGAAAACAAAGATCTGATCGTGATGGAAGACACATTCTGTACAGGAGACAGAATGTGGAGATCGATTGACAAGGTCTTCAGCCAATCAGGATGCAGAACCCAGTGCATTGTAAAAAACAGAAAAAAAGAATGCAAAATTGCACTGAAAATCAAGAAGGTGCTAGAATGACATCCTTGAACACGACACTTGCTCGGTGTGAGTGTAGCTTTAGCCACAACTGTCCTTATGGGTGGATACGGGCTGTCTGAGGGGTGAAAAATGGTCAAACTTGTAAGACATCAAAGCTGTAGACCGCCCGGTGAGCCCGGAGACCCAAAGCGTTCATGCACATTTTTTTCTACACGCACACATCCTCTGTGTCAGATGCGCCGGCAGGATGACGCATTAAAGATGTAGACGCGTGTTTGGAAAACCTGTCTTCTGTTTAGCCGCATTGAGATGGGAGCACCTCTCCTCTAACCTCCACCCTTTATTCTGCATGCTGTCTCCTCTTTTACTCCTTCAGGTCCTTCAAATGTGCAAACAGATGTTTTATGCTTTTATGCTTTTAAACTACTCACTTCAGGCTGCAATACACCGATTGGATGTCATAAGATTTAAAGGTGAAAAATGACCACTTGTGTTCATCCCACAGATAAGCCCCTGAGAAAAAGAATGAATGAAGCGGGGAAGGGGGTCTGGGGGAAGGGAGCAAAGGGGTGGGGGAAATTCTTTTTAGGCCCCCATAATCACTATTTGTGTTCGGCAGTGTTGCCCCACTTTGTGTGTGTGTGTGTGTGTGTGTGTGTGTGTGTGTGTGTGTGTGTTGGGGTTAAAAGGGTTCACTCGCAGCTTTGCTGCTATAGTTTGATTTCATTCACTCCTTTGAGGACAAAGCTGCGTTTTCGAGCTGCAGCGGGGAAAAGCTGCCTGACGCCTGAATGTCTGATGTTTCTGCGGAGTTCACTGCTAAACATCTCCAACCGGCCTCCGTTTGCTTTTATTCAATCAAAACAATGTCTCATAAACTTAAATGAGTGTCTCAGTTTAAGCAGATTGTTTCCTTTAAAGCTCATATTATTTATTCTTGTTTGTTAGCAGATTAATAAAGTTACAAATACATTAAATATATTTAAATGAATTACAATTTTTAAATAAATGTAAAGAATTCTAGTGAAGTTTTAATTTTGTAAAAGCCACATAAAAGCTTACTGGTTTATGCTGCAGATGCAAAGACCTTCAAAATAAAACAAAAATCTGCAATGCGGATCAAAAGAACACAAAAAAAAGAGTTCACTGGATGCTGGGATTTCCTAATGCAATTGAATCCATTTATTACATAAAATAAAATGCTGCTTGTTATTACTAGCTTAGCTCAAAGTGAAACTTTACACAAAGACATGCAAATTAAAAAAAAAAAAACTACAATACATGTCACTGTTTATGTTTGGTGCTTCTGTTTTTGTGTTGAGGAACGTCTTTTTCTTGTGTCACTATGAATGTGTTCCCTTTTGCAGATGTTTATTTTAATACAGGATGAACAAATAAATATGTAAAGAATGAAAGGCGTAAAAACATAGTCAAAGTAAGGTTTTTCACAATAAAAGTCAATTTTTGCTTTAAATTTTGATTCCCTGGCCTCCTGTTTGCATTAAATCCCTTTAAAAACCTACATTATGAGTATAATCTGATCTATAAAAATATTTTCGAACTTTACAGGAAAAATTATCAAATAATATTAGTCAAATACAATCACTCCTTTTTTTAATGAATTCATTTTTTAACATTATTGCAAAGTTTTAAACCTAAAGGATGATTTGTGAGTTGCAGGGCGGATTGCTGTGGTTGTCAACTTTTTGAAAAGGTATTTTTAATTTCGCTAAAACACTAAATCTAAATCCATCCAGAGTGAAGGACTGCTGAACATTTGTGGCTGTGATCCAGCGTCGGGTTCTTAAGGGGTTGACTCTCTGAAAGGACAGCTGCACCGGAGAGCTTAGCAGACACACCACCTGACTTTTACAACATGCTGCCGGGGTCACATAAACCGATTTCTGGCAACGCTATAAACGTGGTTTATTCGTTTTTTCTTCCTTTCACGTGGGAAAGTCTAACAATTTTGTCTTTTAAATGCTTCCTGTAGATTGCAAAAATTGGTTGTACACCTGATGCTAATTTAACAAAACTATTTGTGTCTGTAAAAATAAACTGCATCCACTGCTGGTTGATAAATAGTCCTCTAGAAAGACCTTTTGGGGCATCTCCATTTTATTCTGTGCTGCAGCAGTCACTGACTGCAAGGACCAGATAGTTTTTCATTCTTACTGTGCCTTTGAGTGAAAGTTTCGCTCCCACCACATACTCAAAAATTCTCCAAAATTTGCACACACCTAGTACCTAATGAAAATAAATTTTAGACACAGTCCCCCCCCCCAAAAAATTGTCATCACAGTGAGGGAAACAATCAAATAGAATAGGGTCAAAATATCTTATGGGGCTCAAAAAATATATTTCAAAATCCACTAACAAAATCCAAACATATGTCTTGGGAATATCCAAAGGAATCTCTATCCAATCTGAAGAAAACCAATTTTTTTTCTTCATGAATCTATCATGCAGTTTTGATCATATTGGCAGGCGCAGTGGTAGATTGTGCGGGGTGTGTAGCAGCTGCACGGCCAGTTAAGTTTGGTCAAAAAGGGGTGGTGGCAGCATTAGCTACTGGGAGCCATACAACGTCGCTTGTGGCTTTAACTAAGATTGATGTTGATTTGAAACTAATTAGATCATTTTCTATGACCTTTTATGGTTTTAAGTAAACGTGATGCCAACATTTTATTTAGACATAGCATATTTGCTTTTTTGTCTTTGACATTTAGATTTCTCCATGTTTTTACTCAGTTTGTCCAGATCCATACATTGGCTGCTCTATGTAGAGTGTGAACTTCAAGCCCGAGTCACTGTCTAGCCAGTGGTATGCTGACACACTGGATTCAGCATTACTTCAGACGTAAACTCTTAATCTGAAGGGGTTCTGTAACAAACAGAGCAGCTGCAGAGATCCCCATTCAGTGAGTTCACTTTAAATAGTAAGTGATCAAAACATCACGATGTTTGTCATTCCTGCACAAATCCTGAAAAATGTTTTTTGTATTGTGATAATTTGAGCTGCGTGACCATCTGCATGTCTTTTATTTTTGATAAATGTGATTTAAACAAAACTACACGTTAAGTCAAGTCATACCTCAAGCCTTTACAGGAAGAGTTGGAAATCTTCAGTGAATAATTCTAGTGGGAAGAAAATTATAAATGACGTTAAAAGTTGTAGCACCCCCACAGGTATGGTTAAAATTTACTAGAAGAATGTTGTAAAAAAAATTGAGATATTGAGCAAAATTATCCAACATATTTTCACCGAATGACCTACAAATGTAAAGAAACTAATTTACCAAAATAAAAGCTGTAAATGACTTTAAATGGTTAATGCTTTTTCATTCTTTGAAACAGTTTTAATCTTGATGGACATGAACTTTTCCTGCCCAGTTTGTGAGTTGTTTACCGTTCTATTCCATCCTTGAAGGTTCAGATCTTGTGGGAGGATTTTAATGGAAGTCCTCCATTGGACACGTTTGTTTGGTTTGCACTTACATGATAATTAAATCCCCTCACTCCCGGTTCTTCCACTGTGTCTGGACCTCTTGGCTGAGTATTTCACACTCATGTCAGCACCAGCCTTTGTCTGTACTTGTATCGAACACATGGAGATGACGGGTTTCCCTCAGTTTTCATTCAGAGAAGATGCTTAACCATGCCAATGATTCTGTGTTTTTGGCACGCATGGTTCGCACATGGGGTCTGAGAGGCATTGGAGGGGGGAGGGGTGGGTTGCTTTTTGTCTGAGCTGCCTAAATGAGATTATTGTAATCCATCTTTACGGGAGAGAAGAAGAAATTAGAATGCAGTTTACTTCATCTTCACTTTCATCGCTCTGGTTGCTTCACTTTTTTACATTTCTTCAACTTCGTCTAACTCCGCTGGCTTTATCTCTTCATTTTACTTCCATCAGATTTGTCATTTTTATACAATTTATATGAAAAATGCAAGTTTAATCAGCAGGGCAAGAAAACGATAAAAATCCAGTTGGTTTACCGGAGTTGCCAAAGCCCCACAAAACAGATTTTTCCATTTTGTTCCTCATATTTTGGGTTTTGGTTCATATGCAAGTGAATGCTAATGCAGTTTACTACAGTACAAACGCAGGCTGACCGTGCAGCAGACTAAAGAGATCAAGGAAGTGACACGGGCCACACGTTTGAGTCAAAAATCAAGTAAGTTTAGCTTTCGAACCCAATGAGGAATTAGTTCAGAAAGTGTTTGAAAGTCCACAGTGAAAGTAGATCCAACTAAACAAACGTATGACATTTTCCAGCAACGTTTTTTGCTCAACCAATCCCTTTCCTGGAGTTATCCAAACACCTTACTTAGTGGTTCTGCTTAAAGCCTTAGTCCCAACTGCCCTTACAGGTGGATACAGGCTGTCTGTGGGTGTAAACAGTCAAGCCTGTACGGGGCACGCAGGTGAACAACATGAGATACCGGTACTAAAGTTTGAAACTGCTAGGAGAACCCATCGAGCAAAAGACCCTGCAAGGAACCTGTTGGTGCTGTTCACACGTTAGAAATGAGGAAAGTAGGCAACTGGAGTGTAGTTTAATGTGGACATCCTACGGCACTTTTGTATCACGTGCACACCCCATGCATGCAGCATTTGCGTGGTTATTAAGGAGCCAGTATCATCAGCATCTTACTAACAACTAGCGCGTGGCCTAAGAATATGTATGACAGCATCACCCACACGTCATAAGTGTGTGGAACTTCTGTTATCCTTACTACATGGTTGTCCAATGCTTCAAAATACACATACCACATGCATGACATCCTTTTTTTTATGTCCCTTGAAGTGGCTGTACAAACCTCAAGGAAACTGCAAGACATACCTGGCCACAAACCTGGACAATCCAAAAAGCTATCTTTATTTCATCAGCTGGTGCCAACAGACCCTTAAAGACATGCTTTTTCCGCTGTTATGACCAGATCACGTGTTGCTTTGAAAGTCACGAAAGGCAGCTGTAACATAAAGAGGAATTGAGGTACTTTCTGGCTCAACAGATAAATCATAGGAGCTACTAAGGAAGCCCGGGACCTCTTGGTTTTGTCAATATGATGAGCGTGAACATTAGTGCACCTAGGGAAGTAGATGTCACCCCAGTGACTGAAAGGTGTTTCTACCATTTCTTTCCTCTCTTTTTCTGTTTAGATGACATCTTGCAGAAAGAGGGAGGGCCTCTGTGTGCAGCAGAAGTTGGCTCTGAACTTCAGAAACAGTTTGCCATCCTGCCAGGTTGGTTTGAATCTCTTAAAATGAACTGTTTTTTAGTTGAGCTCAGTGAAAAGTTTTCACTTTATTGGTAACATTTTCTTATTCATGAACATTTCTTTGTAGACGAATGTCAGTGTGATGTCACAATTAAGCTTTTGATTCAATGTTTTTATTGGTGAATTGGTGAAACTTGAAATGTACATGAAAAAATCCAGACTTTTGTCTCCCTGCATTTTATCTACTAGAATAACCTCAACATTTCTGCTGGTTCACTTATCTCAAACTGAACAACCACATTTACCAGCTGTACTGCTCCAACTTTCATATTCTTACAAAAGGACACAGATGGGTCACGTTTTCATGTCTCAAGTCATAGTTCAAGTCGACTCTCAAGTCTTTGGATTATAGTCCATGTCAAACCAACTGAAGGCCACAAGTTTAGATTTAATCTGGAGACCTGGACATGACATTGGATGTGCACGAAATGTTAACTTGTGATCACAAAATGCTAACTTGTGTTCACAAAATGCTAAGCTGTACGTGCAAAATGCTCACTTGTGTTCGTAATATACTAACTTGTGTGCACAAAATACTAATTTTTTTTCCCACATCATTCAAAATTTTTTGCACTAAATACCAAGTTATACAACAAAATGCTAACTCGTGCACACAAAATACTACTTTGTGTGCACAAAATGCTAATTTGAAGGAACAATTTATTATTATTTTTATTTTGTGATGTCCAGGGCTCCGTAAAAATTAGAAAGTAGACATTGTAATCTGAAAAAAAAAATCTTCTAAAAAGGAAACTGAAGCTAAACAAATGGATATTTTCAAGTCAGATGGCCTAAATCCAAGTGCATACATTTGTGAACGAGTGAAAAAATTGTCTCTAAATTTTTTAAATTTCAACTTCTACAATGCAAGAATTTTTTTTTTTTTAAATATGGACGTTCAGGAAATTTTAAAATGTAAAAAAATGGTAATTTTAAAGTATGTCTGGGCTTTCGTGTGCTCCTTCATCCTCAGTTTAGGTTCAAACTAAAGTGTGATGGAACGGAAAGAGTTGGTCCTAAGAGGGCAAAGTTTCATGTTTTGGTGGAAGCACACAAACAATCCCACCCACCAACATGATAGCACACAGGGTAGCATGAAAACAAAACTGTGCACACATATCTGCACACTGAGGGCCCCGACCCAGGTTACTATGGCGACTGTGATCGCTCTGTAAATAATTCAATGCTGTGACGACAGGCCGTGCAACTTGACCCTCTAGTAAAAGACTTTAAAGACTCTTTGATCATGTATTTGTAGTTATTCTTGATGTTTTACACGTTCAAAGCAAAAGTTCAATTTATTTTAGCGTTTTTTTAAATGTATTTATTTCATCTCTAACAAAGTCCCCTGTTAATCCTTGCACATTTTCAGTCACTCTTGACAGAAACATTCAGTGTTGTCCATCCAGCTGCCAGCAGGTCCATTAAAAACCAGCAGCAGGTTGATAACAAGCCTGGACGCCCGTCTGACCCCTCTATAAACTCCCGCCCTGACCTCTGTGTCTCCAGGGGGCCGCGGAACAAACGGCAGCCCCATCATCATCTTTCCAGAGTATCCGGGCTTCAGTGATCTGCAGGAGGAGGAGCTCCAGAATGTGCTCAGCTACCTTACCAGTGTTCCCAGGTGAGTGCTGTACATTCCTAGTTTATGATTCTTAATAATATGGAAGTATCCTCTTTTTCCAGTAGGTGTCACTGCGGCATTGATTGTTTGAAAACAAGGGAAAGAAAAGAAACATTTATGATTTTAAATGAAAAGAAATGTAATATTGATGTCTTTGTTTCATGTACCAATAAAGTTTAAATGTCTGATAAATTCACATTTAAATACCTCTTTTTTATTTTGCTGAACCCCCCCTTTTTTCTTTTATTTCATCTGTTTGTTGCTGTTGTTTTTTTTTTTTTTAAACAGATTACCTCCTTCCACAGATAATTAATGGAAGGGGGCGGTATGGAGACGCCTCCACATTATTGTCATGGCGGCCTTTTCAGTATTTTTGGTGTCTCATCACCTTTCATGCATAACCCCCCCCCCCCATCTCCTCAGCCATCGGGTGCTCCATGAGCTCCTATTTGCTGGCGGGAGAGCAGCAGGCGGCAGAGCCGAGCTTTGATTGGTTGTGGTGGAGAAGCAGAGAGAGGAGGGGAGATGCTCTTCAAGCATCGGTCACCTCTCTCCTCCGGTGCGCTAGGATGAACGTTGGATGAACAGGGAGAAAAAAGGAAAAAAAAAAGAGTGTTTTCGGAGCGACGGTGGATCACTGAGGATTCTATTTTCATCCTGAAGTATTAGGATTTCTTCCTTTGTGCATTCTGGGATTTCAGTAAAGATGGACTGAGGATCGGATGCTGCAGCATTGGCTGGGTACAAGACATTTCTCTCTGTATGTGTTATGAGAACACAGATGGACCGGACGTTTTTTCCGATGCTGACATCGCCGTTTTGCGCCTGACATGTGAACGTTTTGCCTCATTACCGGTGCGTTTGGGTGCCAGGATGCATGTCAGCTCGTCCAACAGGACCTTTACTGAAAATGCGGCATTCTCAAACACACACACATGTGCATTAGCTTAATGAGGCGGGTACATATGGCCCTGCCTGTGGAGCCGATGGCGCACACACACACTGACTGCAGAGCCAACGTTGCCATGGCAATCGGAAGGGCCTCTCATCACCATCCCCAGTGACAAATTATGACACAAAGGCATTGCTTCTTAAATATTACCAGCCTGCCATTTTCAGACTTCCTAAAAAAAAAATCCTAAAAAACGGTCACTTTAGGTCAAGAGAATCAAAGCTTTTGTGTTTGCCTCTGAAGATGCAGGAGATTTGGGCTGAAACGGTGCATTAGAATGTCACAAAAGTTGCTCAAAATGACACAAATTATGAGATCTGATCATTATTCCAACTACACACCTCATGAGCTGCTGTCTCCACCACATTTAGACTTGGCATATGTGACGGCACACACCCTCCCCTTATCTCTTCGGCACACTAACAGAGGAAAAGTGCTCTTTCTCTGCGATAATGCCGTGTGCCTCTCTTCTGCAGCGCTGCAGCATCAGGAGAGGGTTTCATCCTGGTCATCGACCGCCGACTGGACCGATGGACCGCCGTCAGAGCCACCCTGCTCCGCATCGCAGTAAGACCTCCCCCGTGTTTCTGTTGGTGCACGTGTTAGGACGACTGCCGTCAGCGTTCTGTCGCTGTAATGTGGCGTGTCGCCGCTTTGAATGAATGTTTTTGCTCCTTTTGCCCTGAGGCTGCACTTACAGGGCGAGCGTGCGTCTTCCACGTCAGGGCAGGGGCTTGCTCTGAGACGTTTATCAGTGCGTCTGAATCTCTTTGAAAAATGAGGACAGGGAGTTTAAAAGAAAAACTGTTTATCAGGCATGAGCTTCAGTCTCTTGGGGTGAGACCAGTTTGTGTGGGATAGACATGAACTCGAACAGTCGGTACTTTTTCAGCCTGTTAGCTTGTTTGTTCTCGTTTGTGGATATCACACCTCTTCCTGTCTGGTATAGAGGAATTCAAGAAAAAAAAATCTGTATGTCTCTGACATACAATAGTATTTTTGAGATAGAATTATCTTAAGATGAAAGCAAATGTTAATTTGGACATAGATTAAGGCATAAATAGTTATTAATTTGACAAAGCTTTTGTAAAACTAAAGATTTTTATGGATTATAGAGATTAAAAAAGTAAAGTACCATGGTAATTATTTAAACAAATACATTTAACATGAATAAATACATAAAAATATATTTATAGTGAATAAATTGGACAGATGTGACACTGCTTCTAATATTGACCAGGATACTGAACAAACTGTATTTTAGATCATTCTTATATTCATTTTTTTGTTTGTTTGTTTAGGACACTGATAATAAGTAGTGTGAGCAAAATATAATTAAAAATAACATATAAATCACTGTGTTTGAATGTAATAGATCATCTCTCCTATCATCAAATTATCTTTTTACTGATGAGAAAGCTCCTTAGTCAGGAGGAAGCTCCTCAGGAAATGTTCCTGTAATGCAAAACAAAAAAATACTATATAGCTGTAAACGTTTGTCATAGAAAGTTTTGTATTTTAGGAAATAAAGTCTGTAGCTTTATTCAGTGATTCTACCATCCAACACCATTGATGTCTTATTTAGTGATAAAGATGCTGCAATTATGAAAAGAATTGCGCAAATTTGAACACAGAATTGGATGTAGCTGTGGACTTGTGGCTGCTTTGAAACAATGTTTGGGCTGAAAAACTCCGGACTAAGCTAATAATCGTATAATTTTTTGTAATTTGTGAGCTAAAAACGCAATAAAAATTCAAAAACTGCACCATGAACATCCATCAAAGAGACCACAGTTAGTGCAATAGGACAAATAGACATATATGGAGGGATTATAATGGTGCTTGATTTTTAGTCAGCAATTGGGCAGAACAAAGTTTGAAGCTCTGTTGGTTCCACCCACCTGCCAAAAAATATAAAAATTAAATGCACAAAGTTTAGCTCTAGTATAAACCAAGGTTGTCACAAATAAAAAAAAGCACTAAAACAGTTTATTTTAGGTGTAAACTCTGACTTTTGAGAATGGGAGTCAATGAAGAGCTGCTCTCTTCGGCAACCAGCCTCCAGTGGTCATTAGTGGAACTGCATTTGTACTTCCCATTTTGCGTCATCTTTGGGAATGGGCTTGGATGGGACTGATATGGGTCAAATTATCAGTTAATTTTTTTTAGCTGTAATCAGACCTGGGTAAGCTAAACTTTAACCTCAATTTTAATTTGACAAAAAGAAAAATGAAGAAGAAAGTTGAAAAACTAATGGTGGCTTCAGAACTTTTTTTTTTTTTTACGTTTTGTATGAGGAGTTGTGGCCAGCAGCCGCCCCCTGACAGTGAAGATTCATTCATTTATGATTTCATTTAGTAAGGATCTGGTTTTCTAATGCAATACAGCAAAATGTGTTTTATGTACAGCTGGAAACAGTTTAACATTAGAAAAAAATACAGTTGGAGTGGAACTTTAACTGCAATGAAAATTGTCTAAACGCGCTTAAATGTGCATTTTAGGCTTCCAAGTTCAAAACTCACACGTAGCTACTCTCATTTTTAAAACTGTTTTCAGCCTCTTCGTATAATATGAAAATCAACTGAATGTGGAATTAAACTTTGACCAATCAAGGTGACATATGAATGGCGTCCCTTTTAAATCAAGGAAGTGCGAAACTTTCGAAAAGGGATGGAGAAGAAATTAAGAATTGCAGTTTGTGCCCGGCTGGAGTCACATGACCCCAAATCTTTCATAGATTGAGCTGTAAAAGAAAAAGCCTGGACCAAGATTCACCAGATTGGCACCACTTTGACATTTCCCACCAAGCCACTCCCAACTGTGAGTACATGTGCTAGCATCAGGTAGCGACAGTCCAGTGTGAACACCTCATTCAAGTATATTGAATGAGGAGCTAAAATAGTGTTTTATAAACAATCCAAAATGGTGGAAATGCTATTATTTTTATGATTTTGTTTGCTCTAGCCTCAGCAACGCAGACAAGGAAAACAAAGACGTTCATGGATCTATTTGTCTGCAAGTGGATGCATCAGAATGGAGCAGGGAGCTTGTGGCCCGCCCAGCGTTATTTTCTGCGTCACAAATACGCTCTTTTTCAAACGGCCTTTTTTGTTTGCTCGTAATTCACAACAATTCAATTCGAGAAATACTCAGAAATGCTATAAAAATGTTCTCCATCATCACAAAAATGCCACAAGAACACATTCAAAACCCCATTTTCGTCTGGGTGGCTCTTTAAAGCTGAGGACAGCAGCCTCTCCACAGGACACCCCCTCCCATCTCTTTCATTACCTCTCTGCTTCCTCTTTTTCCCGTCCTTGGTTTCCCTCCTCTGTTCTTCCTTTGTGTTTCCTCTCTCTGTTCCTTTGTGCTCCGTGGACTCTTCCTTTTCTCTGTTTTTCCATGTTTATGTGGACGCAGATGCAGGTTGAAGTGGAATTTACATTTATGGAATAAAAAGCTTTTTTTTTTTTAAAGTAACAATAAAAATCAACTGAAATCATTCTTTATTTTCTTAATAGAAAAAAATAATAAAAAATAATAAAAAAATGTAATTGTTCTTTTATGTTGAGATGAAAAATAGCAGTTTTTTACATATATTTGAATGCAAGATTACAATATTCAGAATTTTGCATTTATATCAATTTAAATTATTATCATTATATCTACAATATTTATCAGAAGTTATTTTCATGTTTTAATGTAAATAAAATGATGATTTTCCCAAATACTAGTTTCATTAAATCTACAAAACCATATACTTACATATATATCAGTTTTAAGTTTAGTTACAGCACAAATACATGTTTACGTGAAGATTTTATTGAATTTTTTGTTCTTTTTTTTTTTTTTTTTTAATCAGAAGATATACATGAATAATCTGATATGTCGTTTTATTTTTTGGCCTTTTCGTAAATTAGAGAAATCAAGATTTAGCAAACCTTAATTTTTCAATCAATCATCTGATTTCATTCAGCATTGAAACCTATTCAACTGATTTATTTTATATCTACATATGTAACATTTTTAATTAGTTGAAAAATCTATCTACTATCCTTTTCTCTTCTGGATAATTAAACAATATACTGCAAAAGTTTAGTCTCTTATGTAGTCTTAAAACAACATCTCTGACTTTTGACATGGCGAATTTAATATCTAATAATATAAAATAATAAATATTCAAATATTAACAAAAGGTTATATACACATATCTAATAATGGACGTAAAGGTGGGTTTTTAGCACTACAAAATGGTGAATGCACTAAATAGTGCACTAATAGTAAAGGAATTTGGACACAATCTAAGATTCTCCCATTGACTTTTATGTTGAAAATCTAATTTTACTTGAGAAATCAAGTTCTCTGCAGCCTAATGTAACTTTTTTTTAAATTTCCTCATCATCACATTTATAATTACACAGTTAAGCAACATTGAAAAAAATGAAAATAAAAATTAACCATATAGCTGTAAACGTTTGTTGTAGAAAGTCATTGTGTCGGCTGGAGGTTCAATATAGCATGTAGTATTTCACAAATATTGCATCACAAACCTCAAACATTTGTTCTCCTGAACAACCAAGTGATGGTTTGTTAAAATTATTTAGGAATATGACGCTTTTAATAATTTGGATCACCAATATGCATCTATTACACACTTTTACATCGATTCTATCGTTTTTTTATGACGCGTTCTTTCAGCGCCTGATAGTTCCAGTAAGTGTCGAAACAAAACAAGTGACAGGAGTTGTTGCGTGAAAGAAAAGTCGTTTTTTTTTTTACTCCTCTCCTTCATCGAGGCGTGATTCAGACTGGGTGGATGGTGTCATGCAAAAGGGCAGGGAATTGTCCCAGCAGTCCGGAGTGTGCTGATTTCAGCAAAGAGTCCAAACTTTTGGCAAATTAATCTAAAAAGTACAATAATGAAGTAAACACACAACTGTTTGGTTTAAATCTTTAACACAGCAGCAGTTCCACCTCCTGGTCGTGCTGTCACATCACCTGAGGCCATGAAGAGCAGGTGATGGGAGGAGGTCCCACCCCCTCCTCGGTGGGGAATCTTCCTGTTGGGCATCGTCGACCTCTACTCTTACAAGGAGGGTGAAGGTTGTTTGGCTTCCCATGAGGGGCACTCCTGCCTGATGGTGATGGGTTTTGGTGAAAGAAACAAAGAGAAGCACATTTCTCATGACGTTTTAAAGCCTGTGATTCATTTAAAGGCCTTTTTACACCGTTTTTGAGGAATTCATTATAATTTGATTTGCTTTCACGCTATACTCTTGCAGTACTAAGGCAGCTTTGGTTTGAATGAAACTGTGATGATGTTGTTTTAAAGAAGATTACCTCTTTGGACCAAACCAAAGTTTGGGTTCTACTATGGCGTGGACCAAAAAGCTCAGTGTGAGAGCCACCTTGAACTATCTTTTTAAAGCAGGTTGAAAAACAAGCAACAGAAAAACACACGCTTTAAGCTACGTTCAGCAACGTGCGTTCAAGCAAACACGTTCAGTTAAAAGTCTGTGCAAACGCTTTCTGGAAGAAGAATTCACGCGTCGTTAAGGCAAGTTTCTACGACTATTTTCGGGCTTTGCGTACAAAAAACACAGCACGTTGCAAGTTGAACCAGATCAAACTTTGACCAACCTGGGACTCAGATTTGGTAGTGATTTGGGGTTGACATTTTAGACCAAGCCTCTTCCAACTCTAGGTGGTGGGCATGCGCTGATAAATGGTAGAAAAGAAAAAGAAGGAGAAGCCCCTCCCTGCTTGTCCAGTGTGAACGCCATGGGCTAAATTTCACGCGTCACACGCCTGGTGTTGCTGTAGCTTTAGACGTTTAATTCAAACTTTGTTTCTGTTGCTGACTTTTATTTATTTATGTATTTATGTTTCTAAATTGGGCCCTTCTCTTGGCTGTCAAAATAGACTTTCTGGGTTTCTGCCAGTAAATGTCATAATAGAGAGTTGTAGTTTTTAGTTAGTTTTGTCATTTCTTGTGTTGACTGAATGGGTCATGTGACCACATTGTTTTTTTTGTGTGCGTGTTTTAAGTCCCACTCGGATCATCTTTTGATCTATTTTCAAATCATTCCTAGTGGTCTGTTTTTATCATTATGCTGTTTTCAGCCAAAATCAAAAAATCTGTGTCGTTTTCTAAAACATTGATTCTGCGGAGCAACAGGAGTTTATTAGAATTCCACCTGAGTTGTGGGAGGAACCTCGGTGGCCCACCCAGCGTATTTTTTACATCACAAATATGATCTTTTTCAAAGGCTTTTTTTTTGTTTGTTTCTGATGCACAATGATTTGAATAAAAAAATACTCAGGAATGCAATTTTAAGCTTAATAATCTTTATCTATGTCCCCTATGGTGAGAAAAATACCACAAGGACATGCTAAAAACACCAAAAACATGATTTTCTGCAGAGTGGATCCTTGGACTATTGTTTTTTTGTTCCTTGTGAGAACTTTTATGACATAAGGTTTCTAATTTTAAAAAAATCTGGATTTATCCCTCATTCCAAATGATCGAAGAAATGCGTGCGGAGTGTCGGCTCCACTTTCCAGATAATTGCAGGACTCTTTGTGTCTGCAAATCTTTGGCATTCAGGTTAATGAGAAAACAAAGCAGCGATGCCGCTGGCCCAGGAACCAGATGGTCCGGTTGGCTGTTGCTAAGATGCTCAAATTTGCTGCAACAAATAACTGTGTCATAAAAAGTGCTGAAAAATGAAATCCCAAAGGTTGATTATGGGGAAGGAGGTGTTTTAATATGCTTCAGCCCTTCTCCCTGGACAGCAATGTGGATGTCATTAGAGGACATGCCACGAGAGTGGTTCCCGGTGCAACAACCCCCCTCAAAAGAATATAAATCACCCTGGTCAACCTCCTAATCCTCATCATTTATTAATGTGATGCTTTTTCATCTTTTAAAGTCATATGTGTGTGTGTGTGTGTGTTAGCACACAAGCTGTTGTCCATTGGCAGCATGCGGCATTAGCATGTTTCGGTGTGTCGGGGGAGCCGCTGAGCAGCACAGACATTGTCATGTAAATGAAGGACGACAAATTAAACCCGGGCCACTCGGGGTTCATGGAAAATACTCACTTCCAATTACAGAATTGTTGCTCGGGATTTCCACGCAGGATATCGTCTGAAACATGAACTGCAAAAAAAGGAGTGAATACTCGATAAATCTTTTGAATTTTCCTGCATCGTTATTGTTCTTTAATGATATTATTCAGCACTCCAAATTGGTTTCCATGGAGATAAATTGCAGGGAATTTCATGACTCCAATTTATGCATGGGTGCGCTTCAACACCAGCTCGCTTTATGAACCATATTAAAGCCATGTAATGAATTTTTACAGCTAATTTATTTGTCAAAAGGCTCCAAGACCATTACGAACATCTGAAATATCTTTGTGATTCCTTTATCTGCTTACAATAAATCAGGTTTTCCTCACATCTGCTCTCATGTCACTCGGCATTGATCTGTCATGTCTAACAGCAGTTCACTGAGGGGTTGGAAGACGCTTTAGCTGAGTGGCCTCTCGGGCTCCTGTCTGTCTCAGCTCAGTATGTGTCCTCTAATTGATTATGTTGAAATGTGGGGGAAACAAACCGTTTCCAAGACAAACACATCAATGGTTTACAGTGATGGAAAAGAGACTAAAACATCAAGAATGAACTGATTTACAAACCATAGTAAATAAGCCTATAATTGCTCACTTCTCATAAACTAATAATAATAATAAATGTAAGCCCAACCTTCACTGACATGGAAAAGCTTCACCCTAATCATCTAATTATTTCTATTGTATGTTTTTTTGATTGAAAGGCATCAAAAATATTTTTTAGAGTGTGTTTTTATGTTGATTTCTGGTGACACGCACAGTTATATCTTGAAATATCCGAATTTATTCACACTTATCCATCCAGAAAAAAATTTTAAACAAAGAAAATAAATATTTTCCTAAAATTCCCCCACCTCTCCTCCACGTTATAACACATTTGCATAAAATCTACAACAATGCATATAATTTGAACAATTTTAAAGGCTAGAAGGTTGTAGAACCTTGAATATAACCTGAATGTTCCAGTATATTTGTGTGCATAAAGAACCCAAGGAAAGATTGAAATATATTGACATTGCTTTTAATATGTCCAAATAATGAGGGTTTATTTCCATCATTTACCCTTTCAAAATAAAAGAAAACAAAATAAGGGTGTGTGCAAAAGTTTGGACACCCTGCAGCGTTTGTACCTTGTACTGCCCCCCATGGCAAATATCACAGCTAGTAAAGGCTTTTTGTATCCAGCCAAGAGTCTCTCAGTTCTTGTTTGAGGTTTCTTCATCTATTCTTCTTTCCAAAAGTCTTCCAGTTCTTTGAGATTTCTGGGATGTTTGTTACACACTGCTCTTTTCAGGTCTATCCATAGATTTTCAATGATGTTGAGGTCAGCTGATTGGGAAGGTCACTGCAAAATCTTCAGTTTCTGTCTCTTAGTGTAAGACAGCGTGGATTTGGAGGTGTGTTTAGGATCATTATCATTTGGAGAAGCCATCCTCTCTTTAACTTTTTCACAGATGGCATCAAATTAGTGTCAGAAATTTTCTGAAATTTGGTGGAATCCATTCTTCCTTCTACTGGTGAAATGTTTCCTGTGCTGCTGGCTGCAATACAAGCCCAAAGCATGATTGATCCACCCCCATGCTTAAAAGTTGGACAGAAACTCTGGACCCTTTCTTCTCCAAATGTACCTTTGCTCATTGTGGCCAAAAAGTTCTGATTATTTCATATATTTAAAATGGAAATCACCTGGTCTTTGCAAACGATACTTGTAAACAATCCATGACGCTGTCAAGTCTCAGATTTTCCAGAGGGGGCGGTGCATTCGCCATTAATTTGTTTTCTTTTATTTTCAAAGGGTAATTGATGGAAATAAAGCCTCATTTTTTGACATGTTAAAAGACTGTCTCATCTGTAAACTGTTTCTTTCCCAATTTTTCCTTCTGTTCTTTATGCACAAGAATATAACATTTTACCTGGGGTGCTCAAACATTCGATCCCCACTGTGTATATGTATATATATTATTCAGACAAATAGAATGAGTGAGCAATAGCCGTTTATTTCTCTGCAGAAGTCTATGGTATTTTGGCCTCTTGGAGCCAGCAGGTACTTCCTGTTCCTGGGGGAGAGGTCACTCTCTCCAGTTCTCATAACCAGTGGGTGATTTGACCCACCCTATCATTTGGGTCTAGTTTTTGGTTGTGTGTTAACAGTTTGTGGTTTTTCCTTGAATGTGTTTCTGATTTGGCAGCGGTTGTAAAATCTGCTCATAAAAATAATTGATGCAACAGATCGAGCTGTTAAATCTAAGGATTTCCAGAAAATCCCTGGAATTTCTGATGAACAAACACTTCATTCCTCTCCTAGGGTTCATTTCCGGGGATCTTGCACTTGATTTTGGTGTTGCGCCCCACAACCTTTTTCCAGCGGACTATCTCGGACCTCCAGTTAAGGTTTATCAGGGATGACTTCAAAATGAAGGTTCCGGTACGTTTGCTAAACCTTGATGAACAGACTTTATGCTTGTGGAATAGAGATTTGTTCCGGAGTAAATCCTTTATAGTTATCGGAGTATACGTTTTGTCAGGTGGTGATGCTGAGCTCGGTAACTGAGCTCCATGCGTACATCGACCCAGGACAGCTGACCACAGAGGTTGGTGGCATGCAGGAGTACAACCACGACAGCTGGATCTCACACCGAACCGTATGCTCTCACAACCATATGCCGTCGTTTGTTTGGATCAAGTGTCTTGCACACCTGCATTTCTGAAACCATGAATGTCTTCTACAGGCCATCGAGGCTTTTGCCCTCATGGTGAAGACAACAGCCCAGACCCTGCAGGCCTTTGGGACTGAACTGGCTGAGACGGAGCTGCCCAACGATGCCGAAGCCACCACCAACCTGCTGCAGGTGCACACTTCCAAGAAAGAGCAGATGAAGGTGAGATGCTCCCCGTCAGAGTGTACTGCTGCCAGACTATGAATGCTTAGAGGTGCATGAAAATGTTTACCAGGAGGACCTGCAAGTGGCGCTGTCTCAAGGAAGGCGTCTGCTGGAGTTCATCAATGAGCCTCTTCTGGCGGATCCTGAATACAGCATGACGCATGATGAAATGGAGAATCTCGCCACAGTCCAAAGGTAGAAGGAAGAATTGTAACGATAACGGAGGCAAACCGCTAAACGCGTCTGCCGCTTTTGTCTTTCAGACTCATTGGCCAGCTGGACGAAACTGAGACGGCGTTCGAGGATTTCTGGGAGCGCCACCGCACCAAACTGGAGCAGTGTTTGCAGCTCCGTCATTTTGAGCACCACTTTCGTGAGGTGAGTCCGTCCGAAGGGAAAAGTAACCATCTTTCACATACACAGACTACAAAATACTGTTTCTGCACTCCACAGATCTGGGCTCAGCTCGACGTGATGTTCGAGCGGTTATCAGGTTTTTCTGAGGTCAGCGTAAGCCCCGCCCATGCTGAGCACGTCCTCCGGGAACTCAGCAACCACGAGGACAAAGCCTTTGTAAGGACAAACACGGGTTACCCGTTCCTTGATGGAACCACCAAGTTTTCCAGAATTCAGAAATGTTTCAGGCATAAAAACTGCATGCAGGTGATCTAATTTTTGAACCAAGATGAAAGCAACAAAGCCACATTATGACACTTCCACCACAGGCTGCATAGTAGTAAACATTACGGGCACAGAACTAGCCATCAGATTTTTAACTTTAATTTTGAAGCATTTAAAGCAGATTACATGACTTGTTTCTGTTTCTTAAACTCTTTTCTGCTGGAGTTTGGATTAAAATCTCAAATTTACCGGATTTCTGACTTCAGGACTGTTTGGATTACACCTGAAGATCACAGTCGTTTCTGTGGACTCTTGAGACTTGAGCAGAAAGCGATGGAGGTCTTGAAGTAGTTGTGGTAAATGTGGATGGTTAAGCTGGTTTTTGGCGCAATTCCTGAAATCGATGTTCCTCAACAGGAGTTGCTGGATGTTGCCCTGTCCCTGGCCAGCGAAGGAGACAGACTGATAGAAAACTCCCACTATGCCGAAGACTCCATCAGGCCGAAGTGCAGCGAGCTGAGGGGAGTGTGTGAGGAGATCAGCTCTACTCTGAGGGACAAGAAGAGCTTCCTGCTCAGAGCTCTGGACCTCCATCACGCTCTGGAGAAGGTGGGCGTGGAATTCTGGTCTAAGCTAAGATTTCTCTTTGTCTCCTGAAGGATTGACGAGTATTTTTCCTGCAGGCGTCAGGGTGGTGTGAGGAGGGCATCTTCCTGCTGGCTAGCCAGCCCGTGGACCGCTGCCAGTCCCAGGACGGAGCGGAGGCAGCTCTGCAAGAACTGGAGCGATACCTGGACACAGCAGCACTACACACTCTGGCAGACCGCAGCGCCATCTGCTGTCAGTACGAGGCGGTGCTCAACGCTCAGCTCAGGGTCAGAAAGACAAATTGAATCCAGTTGAGTTGGAAAGTTTTATTCATGATCATTTCTTTACAAAAAGTGTTTGTTGTTCTTCATCAGGATCAGATAGAAAGAGTTTTCCAGAAGCAAATCTCCGTCCAGGAGATGTTTGAGAAGAGACGCATCAGTCTGAAGAAACTTGCTGCCAAACAAACGAGACCAGTTCAGCCAGTGGCTCCAAGACCAGAAGTCAAGTCTCCACTTTCCTCTCCCAGTAAGCCTTTTTTATCCTTCATTCAATTAAAAAACCGGGACACACACATTCCCCAAACGCTAAGATTTGAAGACAAAGTAACAGAAAAACCTTTCTTCTTCAGGTCAAGAGAGAAAAGAGAGAAGATACTCTGCAGATAGTGCCCTTTGTAAAAAGGTACACATGAGTTTTCTTTGGTGGTTTGGATGTTTCTAAAGCCTTTGTCACACGCACCCCTACTGAGGGTCCTGCAAACCTTTCAAATGTTGCTCCAGGCTTTGTCTTTCACAGCTCTATATGAAAAACTCGGTGTCGTACAACTCCAGCCGGGCACAAACTACAATTATTACTTTCTCCTTCATGATCAATTTTCAAACGGTTGGTACTTCTGTGAATAAAAGAGGACGGCATTCATACGTCACGACCGAATCCCAGTCTTTAATGGGGTAAAGTTCAACTGGTGTAACTTCAGCTTGGGCGTTTTGTATGTAATTCCCCAAAACTGCTGTAGAACGCGAGGGTTTTGAACGTAAAAAACCCCGAAATGCACATTTCCACACATTTACATAGATTTTTCATGAGTTTATGAGTCGGGTGTAAACATAGCATGACAGGGACGTCATGAAAATGGAATGTACCATTGTGATGGGTGTATCATGAGGTATTTGTAAGGCTAATTGAAGTTGCTTGCACTTAAGACGTATGGGCAATGCTGTCGTACAGTGTCCTTATGCCAAACTGGAGTCATAAGTAGGTGCGCATGTATCACGGGAACAGCACTGACAGGTTCTTTGTGCAGTCCACAGGATTTGGGGGGGATAAAAAACTGAAAAATGAATACGACAAACCTGCGTCTCACCTACTTCCCTCTTACTCACCCTTATGTGCTGTATAAGTGTTTGCTACAACCTGTCGCCTTAAGCGTGCTCGTAGAAACAAACATTTTTGCTCTACGGGTTCACTTTTTCGTACAGGTTTGACCGTAAGGCAGATGTGACTAAGGCTTTAAAAAAATATGTATCGTGAGTCTGTAAAAGTAAAAAACATGCGGGAATGTGGCACATATTTCTAGGGGGAGTCTCCGATTCTTAACGGTGGCACAAGACACGCTTCTCTTTCAGAAGAAGAGGAAAGCCTGGCAGTCCTTCGGCGGTGAGAGTCCAAGATTTACAGAAACAGATCAGACACTCATGCGAAACTGAAATCTCACTTGTGTATTTCTGTTGCGGCTTCCAGCCATGTGATGAACGAGCTCCTAGAGACGGAGAGGGCATATGTGGAGGAGCTTCTGTGTGTGCTGGAGGTGAGTGCACCCATTCCTATATCAGCTCCGCATCTGTTTATGGTTTTCACCACAGTATTGTGTAATTTTACACGACAGGGCTACGCTGCGGAGATGGACAACCCCGCCATGGCCCATCTCATCCCCAGCACCCTCCACAGCAAAAAGGACATTCTGTTTGGCAACATGTCTGAAATCTACCAGTTTCATAAGAGGTACTCATCTGGGTAATCCTTATTTTTTTAATGGTACTTGTAAAATTTTGACAACATTGTGGTTTTTGTTTCCAGGACTTTCCTTAAAGAACTGGAGGCGTACACTGACTGCCCGGAGCTGGTGGGCCGCTGCTTTTTAGAACGGGTAAATAGCTCCTATGAATAGGATTCTTTCATGTCATCATATTTAATTTAATATTTAATGTGTCACTAATCAAGTACTTTCAAAATCTATAGATTTGACTATTTTTGCTTATTTTGAATTAACAGATCATGTCAAATTTAAATGATTTAGCGAATGTTTTAGTTGGACATTTTTTTCCATTACATTAAAAAAAACTTTGTATGATCAAATTTTACAAACATTTTGGCTTATTTGAGTTCAGAAACTTCCTTTCCTTCTATGATGGAAAAATCTGAAATGTCTACATTTTTAAAAAATTTTTTAGCTTTTTTAAGCAGTGTGATATAAATAATATTTGACATTTAGCCATAAAACTATTAGTTTTGTCAAAAAAATAAATAAAAAGAACGAAAGGCTAATTTAACTTTTTCGAAAGGGTTTCGAACTTTCTTTAATTTGTTTTTGCAATGAAAACTGACATTAATTACATTTTTAAACTCATTTTTTTCAGTTAAGTTATCGTTTTTTATCTTTTTTTGTTGCTGATTTTAGTATTTAAACAGTTGGCGTGTTTAGATTTAAAAAGATCTATAATTATTTGGTTTAATCTGTTTTTTTCCACACTTTATTTAGTTAAATATTGTGTTTAATTCTACATTTTTAGCAGGGAACATAGCTCCTTCATCTTTTATTTTTCGCTGTTACATTTTCTTTATTCAGTTAATTATTTAACTTGGAGGTGTTATGGATATAGCTTCTCTAGCATTGATTGGTTTGAAAACTTTCTTTCGTTAAAGATTTTTAGGCCTTTATTTTGAAGGGTTTCTTCAGCTAATTAAGCAATTACCCTATTCCTCATTAGCTGCTATTTATATACCCTTCTTGCCATCGGTCAGGATTTTTCTTTCACCAAAGCAGAATACTTGCATTAACCACCTAGACTTTTGCTTGCGGCTCCTTTTCTTCTGTGCAGATGAAGGATCTGCAGATCTACGAGGCTTACTGCCAAAACAAACCGCGCTCAGAGAGCTTGTGGAGACAGTGCTCTGACTGTGCCTTCTTCCAGGTTAGTCTCATCTCTACAACAACAACAACGTCTTCTATCACACACTGCCATCGGAAAATCTTAATGATTTGGTTTGTAAACCAGGAGTGCCAGAAGAAGCTGGAACATAAACTTGGTCTGGACTCCTACCTCCTTAAACCTGTTCAGAGAATCACCAAGTACCAGCTGCTGCTTAAAGTAAGCTCGGCGTGATCAGTTATTTCTTGCTCCTTAAGGTTAAACGGACAAAAATTTACCCATATTCGTCTGGACATGTGACTGCTTTTCATGGACATGTATTTGAGCACTCGTACAGGTCAACCCATTGACCAAAGCTGCAGTTGGAGTCTGTGCTGTTCTTGTAGCTCAATGAAATATTGAATGGGGAGTAGTTGGCAGAGTTCTGCCCCAAAGGTTTGTCTTTCAGTTCCAGGATGAACATGTTATGCAACCTTTGCAGGAGTTGTTGAAGTACAGTAAGGGCTGTGATGGCTCCGATGACCTGCAAGAGGCTCTTTCTTCCATCCTCGGGATCCTAAAGGCCGTCAATGACTCCATGCACCTCATTGCCATCACAGGATATGAGGTAGGACTCAGTTCTGTAGAACAAGCTTTAAACTCTGGTAGGTTCACCAGATAACCCAAATCCACACGTCACTACCCAATCCCAGTCCCTGATTGATCAAAGTTTGACTCGGTTTAACTAGCATGCGCGTTCAACTGCGTTTTGTCCGTAGAACTCAAAAATTGTCGTAAAAAGCGTGAGTTTTGAACGCAGAGGCTCAGAATGAACATTTACACGTGTTTACACCGATTTTTCATTGGAAGTGGCCGCTTGAACGCGCGTTGCCAAGGGCGATGTGAATGTGACTTTAGAGTGCACACTGCACCAACGCTTTCCTTTTCTTCAGGGTAACCTGTCAGAGCTGGGTCGCCTGCTGATGCAAGGCTCCTTCAGCGTCTGGACGGAACATAAGAAAGGCCACGCCAAAGTAAAGGACCTTGCCAGGTTTAAACCCATGCAGAGACACTTGTTCCTCCATCAGAAGGCACTGTTGTTCTGCAAGAAGAGGGAGGAGAATGGCGAGGGCTACGAGAAAGCTCCGTCCTACAGCTTCAAACACTCCCTCAGCGTAAGCTCACTTCAAAATAGATGCGATGGCCAAGGGTTACCTGCTGTTGTGAAAGGTGTGGACCGTGTCTTTGCTCAGATGAGCGCGGTGGGAATCACGGAAAACGCAAAAGGAGACAACAAAAAGTTTGAGATTTGGTGCAATTCCAGAGAAGAGGTTTTCATCGTCCAGGTGAGCTTTCATTTTTGTTTCTTGTATCTGTTTCACATGCGGTAAAGGACAAATGTTTGGTGGATTCTGAGCTCGGACTTGATCCTTCAAGGCCCCAACACCGGAGATCAAGACGGCATGGGTGAATGAGATCCGTAAGGTTCTGACTCAGCAGCTTAAAGCTTGCAGAGGTAGGTTCTCCTCCTGAATTTGTCTTTGGCATCGAGAACTTGAGGGTCATTGATGAGTTTTCCTTCAGATGCCAGTCAGCAGAAGAGCTCAGAGTCGGTGTCCCCGAGTACCACCAGCAGCAGCTCCATCTGCCTCAGGTTGGTCTCACTTGGCAGGTACCAAACCATCACCGCAGTGAGGAAACACCTGGAGTAAAGTTTCCCATGTCTTCCAGCCCCTTCCGCAGCAACGCACAGAAAAACCAGAAGAAACAGGAGGAGAAGAAGGCGGAGCCAAGCCCGCTTTCGGACAACAACTCATGCTCCTCCCCGAAGCACAAAGGTGAACGCTTGAATCTGTGTCCTCCTCCAAATCCATGTCCTCCTCAATGACGGCTTCTGTTCAGGTTGAGAGATGCTCCGCCTTTCCCTTAATGTGGTTATCTCTTCATCGCCGTCATCTCCTGGCCCCTCCCCCTTTTCCCCTTTTTTGCTCCTCATTTCAAACCATTGGTTCCAGATGAAGCGGTGACCAGCCCGACCACGGACAGGTCCTCTTTGGCTAAAAAGCGTTTCACTTTACAGGGTTTCAGCAATCTCAAGAGTCCGAAAGGTAACTTTAGCGGCAAACGTAGGTCGGAGTTTGGGAACATTTTTTATTTGTTATAGATATCTGAAGTTACGTAAACAGATTTTCCAGATTCTCCCTCTTTCGTTAAACCCTTTAACGCCTGACCTTTAGCTCTAACGTTGAAGTTCTGTCGACTTGCAACACTTTCACAATGACCGCGTAAATGGTCAAAGAGAGTGTGTTATTTAGGCGTCACCAGTGACAGCTCAAGCTACTTTCAAGTGACCTCTTTCATTTAAAGGTCAATGTTAACATATTTGTGCGTTTTGGGCATCTGCTTCTAAAGCTCTCGGGCCATCGACCGTTAAAGGCGCGTTGAAGGTCAACTTTGACCAATCAGGCGTCCTTTTCGAAAACATGGAATCGATCATGAAGGAGAAATTCATATTAGCGGTTTGTGTCCGGCCGGAAACACACGACACAGAGTCTTTCTTATGGGAACAGAGCTGTGAAAGAAACGCCACAAGAATGATTTGCAATATTTGCACTGCTTTGACATTTGGCACCAAACCTCCTCCAGCTGTGAGTACATGCACTGGTATCGCGTAGTAACAGACCGGCGTGTGAACGTAGCATTAGGTGTTAAAGGCTTAAGATCTTTAAAGTCAGAGACTTGATCTGGCGCCCCCCGGTGGTGCAAATTCACCATTATTTTAATGTTTTCTATAAACATTGGAGGTTTCTAAAAATCCTTCTTGACATGTTTAAATGTCTCTTAGGTTCCCGTGTTTTCTATTAGTGATTTAAAGACACTAAAGCTCAGATTGGGTTCAGTGACCGTTTTGACTTTAATCTCTCCTTTTGCTTCCTTCCTCATCCCTCCTCTTCCCCGCATTGCTCAGCTCTGAGCCCTGAGCAAACCGCCAAACGCCATTCGGTCAAGAGTGACCCCACCCCGTTTGGGTTTAGAGGTACATTTCTGTCCCATTTCTGGAGTCTTTCCATCCCAGAGGCCATCCTTTCTTGTTTTTTCCATCGCCATTAGAGTTTTTGTGTGGTCACTGCATAGATTTGGTGTCCGTTGTTCCATACAGGCTGAGTGCACTGTGAAGATGAAGGCTTTTACCAACACTTTCTCCTGATCAGTACCAGGAGCAGAAAGTCTCCTAAGAGGACGCACAAAAACCTGAAACTCTGCATACTGTCAGTCAGTAAATGTGAGGCGGCCGACAAGCTGACACTGATTTGCTGGCCGTTTCTTCCTCTTTAGAGCCGGCTCCACACATCACTCTGACCAGAGTCAAATGGATGAGTACCACTAATCTGTTACAGAGCAAGCGCCAAGGTACAGAGCCGAGGCTCAGGGGTTTTTCCTGTGGTGAAGTGTCTTAAAATATTCAGTCACTTTGCTTGTTTGATCCTTCAGCAAAGTGAAGTGAACTCTTGTGGAGTTTAAAGTTTAAATTATTGGCCAAATGACGAAAATCTTTCCTTCTGGTGGATTTTCTGACTGTTGTGTGTGGTGAACAGAGACGTGTTCTTTTTTTCTTGCACCAACCTTTTTCCTGGAGTTGGGCTGCTCTTTTGTCCTATTGAGGGATTCGTTTGTTGGATTGAAGTGATTCTGTCGTTTCATCTTTTCTTCATTTTCACATCAGTCGACTCATCAGGTTAAGCTCAGAGGCGGGTTAATGAGTCACTGTTAAGAGCTGCGTGTTCGTCTTCCTTCTCGACAGGTTGGACCAAGGCGTCCCTGTCGGCGGACGCCTCAGAGGAAAACGACGGTTACTCCAGCGGCGAGGATCCATTGAACTCTGACACTGAAGAGGGCGGAGTCAAGAAGCTGGTGAGTTTGAACGCTGAGGATTTTCAGACTTTAGTGGAATCTTTTAATTTTTTTTTTATATTTGTGAAAAGAACAAAAAAAATCACCCCCTAAAGAACTGAATCTTGAGATAAATAATCTTTTCTACTTTTAAATGACGTTTAGACCTTTAAATAACTTTTTTTTAAATTAGTTATGAAGCTCTTAGGGGCCGGTGTATTTAACAACAAAGATTATAAAATAACAAATTGCAAATGATACATACTTTAAAGGAAGAGTTGTTTATTAGACTATAGGCTTAATAATGTATAATAACTGGCATAGCTATTGATTTGATAATTGTGTTTCTCATTTTAACAGTCAAAAATTCACAGCCCATAGCTTTAAAACGACTCCTACCAAAACTAAAGTAAGAAATACTCATTTTACTTAACATGTACCTTTACTACAAAACTACTTTTTCTGACATTTTTGTTTTGTGTCTAATGTATAAATTAATAAAATCCATAACAAAAAATTAAATCATTTTTCTAAAGCCAGAAAGTTTCATTATATCCAGAACTTCAGCAAAAATAACATTAATTATTCATTTCATAATATTCTTGGATTCCGTTTTTTTTTAAAGTTAAAACATAAATGTATTGAATATTCTCACACTTTTTCGGGGATTTTAACCCTGTTAAGAGACAAGGGTGTTCCTTTTCAATTGTAAAAAGCACAAAAACTGGAGAAAAAAGTGAAATAAAAAATTCTGGGACTTATTTTTTTATTGTAATAAATATATCATGCTCATATTTCAGTTCCAAGGTACAGTAATACTGGGAAATTAAAAGAAAAAACTGCTGGATACGTGAAATGGTATATTTAACGCCATCTCGTGGACATTTATGAAGTCTGCGAATTTTAATCAAAATCCTTTTAATTCAATTTAAGCCTAGTTTTTTTTTCAGATAAATGCAAGGTCAATAATTAGACTCTCAATTGTTTTCATGAGGTATTTTAAACAAATTATATAGTAGTGCAACAATATTTGTATTTTTAAAATAAAAAAGACTAAAAAGCAGATTTCTTAGCCATTAAATATGTTTTTAAAAGTTTCCTTTCATTTTTTTTATTATTTATTAATAAATCGGTTGTTAAATAAAAAAACTCTGTAATACCCTTTGGCCTCCCTCTAGGCTCCAGGAAAGTACACGGTGGTAGCAGACTGCGAGAAGGCGGGTCCTCAGGAGCTGTCTGTCAAGAGTGGTGACATGGTCCAGCTCCTCAGGGAAGGAGAGGAAGGACAGTGGTAAATGCAGTCTTTAGGTCAAAAACTAAACGTTTATTTTCATCTAATTGTTGTAGTGTTTTTCTAGATTCTCATTCAAATCCTTCTTTAATCCTAAAAAGTACAAAGTTATGTTTGTAGTTACAAAATAGATATAAATCTATAATTTTATGATGTGACATCTTTCAAAAGATCAGAGAAAAAAGAGGGATTATTGAGAATCACAGGAAAACCATTTAGGAATTTGAATTTACAAGATTACCAGCTAAATATATATATAAGCATATAAAAGATTATTCTAGTCTGGGAGAGATGATTTGTTTTATGTCCAGAAAACAAAAAATCCTTCACGCTCAAGTGCTTATAGACATACTGCATGCACAAACGAAAACCCAGTTCAACAAATGGGACCTTCTACAGCAAAGCTGCTGGTCATGAATATGACAAACCTGTTGGGTGGTGTTGTTTTGATGCTAAAGTCTGCTGGACGCTTTGCAGGTTTGTGAGAAACCTTCGCACCCATAAGGAGGGCTGGGTGGCTGCAGCGAACCTCCTCAGCCTCATCTCAGAGTCCAAGAGCTCCCAATCACTGAGCAGCTCAGGTATGTTACACTGAAATTAAAAAAAACTGTTTTAAATGACTTTATGCATCAATGAAGGTACTTTTAAAAAGATGCATCAGTTCAGACTTTCATCATCTGCAAGATAAAAGCTCAACGCTTATTTTATTTTTATTTATGGAATAATTTTGGATTATTTTAAGGCTTATTTATTTTGCATAAAATACGTTTTACAAAAATATGTTTTATAAGTTCCTCTGCTATGGAAGGAATGAAGTCAGTTTAGTTCAAATTTCACTTGCAGTTACAAAGACTGACCACTAAACTGACCTCAATGGAATGTGGCAGCAGAGAGCAGGCTGTAAAGGAAAGAAACTATTGCCTTTTAGGAGGAAAGTACTTTAAAAAAAGCTGCCCACTGCATGTTTTAGAGATGTTTCAGGGGCCATGAATAACTCGGAATAATGTAGTTGTGGTTTTGTCCTGTAGATGGCAGCGTCTCTGGGAACCTCAGTACGTCTTCCAGCTGCAGTGAGACCTACACCAGCTTCTCCGACATCAAACCCTGACCTGCGGTCGCCTCGCCATCTCAGTTCACAATCATCCTTTATTTGTTTATACGTTGAGAGACACGCCCACTTTCTAGTGTTTGCCTTCTTTGGGGGTCTATTTCTTTAACCCGCGTCCTTCTGCTCAGGGTCAGACAGGTGGCCGATGAAAGGCGAACCACCACAATCACTCCTATGGAAAATCATGACTTACTATGCATGTCACTGGACTGTGGAGTACACTCAAAATCCACTCAGAACGACCCCCACGAGCTTGGATTATAACCCGGGGCGCTTTATGTTGTGAGATCAGTCTCTTCAAAAATGTTTCGTTTTCCCTTAGGGGCCTTAAACCCCCTTAAGGGTTTACACTGACCAGCGTTCTGTGCCATACTGCAGTTATGTAGCATCAAATGGGGAAAAAAGACTGGTTCAGTCGAGAGGGTTTGATAGCAAGGCGACAGATTCTTCTGAGACGCCGTCAACGTCAGACACTGTTTGTGAAAAGTAGCAAGCCAGGGTGTGATGGTGCAAAAATTGTTGAAGGACAAAATCCGCCCACTCAAACACTGGCAGCTCAGACAACTTTTGAAACCTCTTTGTTCGTCTCTGAATTGTTTTCACCTTCTCAGGAATCCCCATTGACTTCAGCGACCAGGCCGGCAGGTGTGCCCGCATACCTGCAAGCGTACGTTCTCCCTTCCTGCCTGCCAGAGTCCACACAAAAGTGAGCTTTGTTCACTCCCCTCTTGTCCAAGCCCCACTCAGGCATGTGACAGCGGCCAGCCTTTCCACCAGCTGGGCTTACCGGACTCAAACCTGCTGACCGTGTGCTCACCTGCAGCAAAGAAAGCATCCACTTAACATGAAACACAATAAAAAAAAAAAAAACAACATACATTTTATTTCAGTGGCGGTGAGGGCAAAACTCACCCAAAACATTTTGACAGTTATCTAAAGTTAATTTTATAAACTGCACTGTGTTTGCAGGGCGTGCTTTGCAATACTCCTCTTAAATAAATAGCCCTGAAACTGACCCCACCTGTTTCAGCTACACCTGTCAGCTAGACTCCTCCCTGCAAGAGTTCATGTTAAACTATTCTGCAGCCCTTTCGGTGTCGAAGTGTTTGTGTTCGGCCTTACGTTTTGATAAATGTTACACCTGTGCAAACGTCCATCACACTGTTTTATCCAAGAGCACGGATAATGTTGACAAGATTGTGTTTTTGCAAAGTCTTCATGGTGGCATGTTCTTCACAGTAAAGTTTTTACACCTTCTGATAGTTTTTTCTTAACTCTCGTGTAATATCTCGAGAGTTTACTTCCTGCCCTGCTTCGAAAGCAGAAACGGGCACTAAACTCTTCAGCGTTCGACTGTCACAATAAAGCTTACTGATTCATTTGTACTTTTGATCCTGAGGCTGAAGAGATAAGAAAGGGTTATATTTTTTAGTTTATGCAGCACATTGCAGCAACCACTATCTTTATTTTCCTATTACATATATATGTGTATATCTACTGATGGTTGAAAATTATACCATGAGACACAACTGTACATTTGTAAATATGTAAGTCTGACTTGTATGTAAAATTAAAGAAGCTTTAATAAAGTCTGATAGTTTCCTTTATGAGATGTTTCCTGTTTGCTGGTCTTTTCAAACATATTGTTAAACATATTTTACATTTTATAAAGTTTTAAGAGATTGTGTTTTTTCAGATTAATAACTTCAATTGTGTATGCGGTCAGGGGAGCATGAGCTGGCATGGGGTGCGTCCAAATATGAAAACTACACAATCTTTTCTCCTTTTTCCGGTTCATTTCTAGTAGTAATGAATGAAAATCATAAATAACTTTGTTTAAGATTTGATTTTTCTAATTTTCATTTATTCTACTAATTTCTATAGTGCATTAGGAATGAGAAAACATGGGAGATTATTTACATGTAGTAGATGCGAACGACATCCGGACGGAGCTGTAAAGATACCGATGTCAAGTTAGCTTAAAAGCTACCGGAAATGGCATTAATTTTCTTTCTAAAGCCCAAAAATTTAATTACATGTTAGGTAAAAGTAATTGTTACATATTTAGGCTGGAAAATAAAACACATTTAAGTTCTGAGTCGTGCTACTCATAGTTGCTAGATCTGAAACATGGTTCACCGTGCTTTTATCGATGGAAAAACGCTAAGGTCTTAATGTGAAAGTCCAAAAGCGGAAAAGGTTTTCTTTATCGCGTTATCTTGACTCGGGACCTGCGAGCGACCAGATGGAATTTTGCACTGGCTTAATAACAGATTCCGCTCATTTAAAATCGCATAGCGAACGTTTTAGCTGATTTATCTGCTAAACATTAGAAACGTAGACTTCTACCGGGAAGGCCAGGCCGCGCTGAGAACCGGGACAGAGGCGGGAAAGGCATTTAAAGACATCTTCTGACTAAGTATTACTCCAAGCTAATGCTGTCGATGTTCACCTTATGATGTTTCTGCCCTTGACGTTGCTCGTAACTTTGCTTGTGGCCGACATGTTTAAACGCGTGGTTTGTTGGTAAAAAGAAGTCCCTGACCCGCTTTTTCCTGCTGTTGTTTCTGTTGGGGGCTCGAGGCGCTGTTTTGCTGGGGAAGCTCTGTCAAACGAAAAGGGAGTTTGGCCGGAGGCGAGAGGGGTGTAGCCTTGTTAAATCACATTGTCTGGGATACTTAATGCGGCCTTTTACGCTCTTTACTTTATTCTTGAGCCAACAGCGCGTGCTACTTTAATCATTGTCGTTTACGAGAGTCTGTACCGTGTAGTGGCATTAATACATTGCGTATTTTTTGCGTTTTGGTCCAATTTTGCCCCCGTATTCTTGTGTTTAGACAGCTCGTGTCGGGCCAGCCTGAGGGAGAACCGTTGCTTTTCCGGTGCGAAGTTTCAAAATAAAACTGCGTAATGTCGACGTTATCAAGTCATTATTATGTAATTGGCAAGCAGAATACAAAACAATCTTCTGATCACAGCTTAAACACGCAACTTTAATTTTTATAAACTCAAACATGTTTAGTTGTTAGAGTCATGTTTATTTCACCCCACCCCCTTTTAGATAAAATGAAAAATAGAGCTAATATTAAGGACATATAATAAACAGGACAAGATACTGAAAATAATTCTATTTTTATATTATAATGAATGTCACATCTATGCAATATTATACTTTTTTTGTTGTTTTCATTTAAATTGTACTTTGTGTTTTTTTTTTTTTTTTTTTTTTTTTACTTTAATTGCATAAATGAAATAGCCAAATCAAATATTGCCAGATGTTGGGAATTACCAACTTAAATATTTTTACTAATCAGAATATGAATTTAAAGCAAAACTAGCAAGTGAAAATACTTCACCTGTTCTGTGGAAAGGTTTGTTGAAAAATCTAAAACAACAACACAGACAATTTTGTACCTAAAAATTAAATTGAAGTGCTTTTAATCTGAGTATTTTTGTTGTCAATTCGGGTGTCACCAATGTAAAGGAAACAGGGTAAAAATGTATTTATTATCAATTTATAATCAATAAAAAGGGAAATATTGAACCTTAAAAACACATCAGCGATTATATGTGAGTGTTCAGGCCCAAAAGAGATCAGATTAATACAAATTTGAAAAACATTTACTCTGTTTTAAGGTTTCTCCATAACTCCTCAAGCTTTTTAGGAATTACAGATGTGTTTTTTGTGATTTAAAGGACATTTTTAGTCCTTTTTGTTGATAAAATATTAACACTATGTCAGAGAGGAAGAACCTGAACTAAATATTAATCAGAACATTTTTAACTGTGATTAATTTAATCAAAAAGAAGAAATATTAAGTAATTTATATTCTTTATTCAAGCATTTTTCATACTAAAGTTTCTCAAATGTGCTTTTTTTTTGTTCAATATTTAGGGTTAAAGTAAGACTTGAATTAGTTTACCTAAATTCAGATAAATATTTTCTTAATTTTTAAAAAAGTTTTTGCTGTAAAAAAGTCTTACAAAGACCTCTTTTCTGCTCCGGATTGGCTCCACTTGTTTACATTTTTAGGCGCTCAGTTTCTTGTTATGAGAACGCATAAGACATATTTCACTGTCAGGAGGATCGAGCGGCTCCCTAAATAACCATGTCTGACTTTTCTGCCCAAACAAAAAGTCTGAACACTGCAGGGATGTGTTCAGGGAAGTGGAGAAACTCTGCTGGGATTTTATCTCTCCGTCAGGTGCAGAACTTGTGATTCTAATCTGGGTTGTTTTCTTGTTTTTGCTGCTCATGAGCCACTGTCTGATTACAGTTTCTTTAGTCTATGAAACATCCTTTCTGTGCAAGTTTAGGAAATGTGAAGTGCATTTTATTTTCAGCGAGAAGATTCCTGATATTCCTCATTCAGATGAATTCTCATGTTCTTCTAAAGTCTTTTTGGAACCCATCTGAGCAGATAAACTCAGTGAGAACTCTGGAAGCGTCCAGTCTGAGGTGAAACATGAAACCGGTCACTTAAGTCCAGCAGATGAGGAGAGTTAAAGTTTGGAGGAAGAGGAGCTGGGGTAAAGGGGGAGGGTTTTTACATTCCCAGATGAGGATGAGGATTAGCAGTCACAAGTTCTTTGGCTGTTCCTGACCTGGATTTCTGCAGAAACGGCTTGTAAAATCACATTAGGAAAGAAAACTGTGGGTTTTTGGTGAAATTTTTCCTTTAAAAAAAAAAAACTAAACTTTTATTGGGTTTATGGGATGGCACGTGCATTGCTGTGAACTATAAGGTGCATCCATGCATGTTGTGTTACATGCGAGTAATGATGTGACTGAATAGTTAATAGTTGAATAAACAGGTCTGCAGCTTTCAGGGCAAAATACAACTTGAAGCCATTTGGATGCAGTTAAACCTGGAATTCTGCTGATTCCACAACAGTTTGTTCTGCTTGGTTTGGAGTCAGACTATACAGAGAAAAGGAGTTGAAATTAAACCAAAAAGAGTAGATGATCATCTCAGGCTGAGAGCCTCTTTGAAGCTATTTTCCAGAATCTTAAGGCAAAAACAAGACTGCTGTAGAAGAATACAGTGAACATCAACGCCGACTCCGGGAAAAACGTTCATGTGTGGAATGGAGGTGACGGTGGAATGTGTCTGCAAGGTGTCATCTTCACACTTTACTTCTTTAGCTGACTTTTGTGGAGTTGGCCTGCCGAGCTGTTGGACAAAGAGACGGGCAGAGGGCGGTGACAAATTCCTGTCTCTGATCCACGTTAAGTTCCAACTGAAAAGATTTAATTTATTTTTACCAAGAGCTATATTTTCCTTTTGTTTTAGTCAGTCAGGATTTGGTTCAGCTTTGACTAGTGCTGTCAAATGATTTAAAAAAAATAATCAGATTAATCACACTTTCTGGTTGTGATTAATCACAGTTAATCATGTGTTAAGAGTTCAATTTTATACGACAATATGCAGCTTTTCAACAAAAAAAAAAGTCCAAAGTGAAAAATGTTCCCTTCATTTCTATTGTCTGTAGTGTATACATTTATAGTGTTAACTCAGAAGTTTAATTTGTGTGCACAAAACACATCAACATTAAGATAAGCAGAACTGTAAAGACTTTGTCTGCAGTTTTACTCCAAGAAAACAAAGATGCTGATGTACAGACATAAGAAACATTGTGTTTCTGCACATTAAATGGTCCGGGTGAATCCTCTATGCTGATAGGCACTCTGTGCTTCCGTACCTCACTGCTCTCTGGTTTTGGGGGCCCGTGTGGCGGTCCGCCGCGCCCTGGTCTGGGTGCTTGTCCGGACTGCCGGGCAGGAGGATCTCCTCTGTTGGCCCCACAGTGCGGGTGTGTGGGGGGGCCCCTGATCGCCGTTGCTTCGGCAGGGGTCTTGGTGTGGGGATGGCGAGAACTCTCCCTTCTTGTATTTATTTTTTTTACATACCATCATCCACCTCAGCTCAACATATACATTCACCTGAGCGCAGGTGTCGGCTCACCTTTGCACAATTAGTTTACGTGACAGAAACGCTTTACATGTGTTGGTTTGTATGCATAAGTGTGCGTGTGAACTGTATGTTGACAAGTTTGTGAAGACTCTTGAGTCAGCAGGTATGTTTGTAACACCTGAGTGTGTGGACAGGCCCCGCCCATTTTGGAACAACATTCACACTTGACTGTAATGAATATAAACTTCCAGCGTCTTGTTGCCTGTTGTGTTCTGATTCTACCCTCCCTCCTCTGTAGTCATCCTCCACACCTTATCTATATTTACCTGAAAGTCGAGATTTTTCTAGTTATGCCTAATTAAGGGGCAGCATTGAGGTTGAATTTAATAACATAGCTGAAGCCTAATTAATTCACCAATAGGTGACTCAAATTATTTCCTCCTTCAGCTCAGCATAAATGCAATCAACTTTTTAAGTTTTTTAAGATTTGTTTTCTAAGATAATTTGGAATGCATTTTTATTTAACCTCTTTTTATCAACATTTAAGATTGACATTGCATTTAAAAGTGAGCGTGGCCTGTTGATTAGCAGGTAATTTTGAAGTCTTTTGCATCTTTAACAGCTGCCAGGTGTTCGTCCCACGTTAGGCTTTTATTCTGAAAGGAGGGGTTTGATGAACGGTGATAAAAAGCACAGCCTCAATTGACCACATGGTTCGTTTGTCTCTAAGGCGATGCTGAGGGTTTGATCACTGCACTGTTGTGTGTCCTCCAGGTCCCCAACCTGCTTGTGTGCGACTTTGTCATGCCGCTGTTCGGTAAATCTCACAAGAGTCCCACAGACATCGTCAGGACCTTGAAAGAGAACCTGGCCATCCTGGTCAAACACGATAAGAAGACAGACAAGGTGGGTGGGATTTTCCTCTCTGAGTCTCAAAGGGCTTGTGAGTCCAGGGTCCCAAAGGTGACAGGTCTTTGTGAAAGCAGAGCATGAAACAGCCCGTCTCCGTTGACTCCTGACACTTCACTCTCGCGTCACAAACAAAAAAAAGATAGTTGGAAACAAGTTTTTGTCCCGTTTTGTGTTCTTCAGGCATCTGATGAGGTATCAAAGTGCTTGGTGTCCATGAAGGAGATCCTGTATGGGAGCAGCGATAAGGAACCGCACACGGAGACTGTGGCCCAGCTGGCACAGGAGCTGTACAACAGCGGCCTGCTGATTTCCCTCGTTCAAAATCTTCAAGTGATAGACTTTGAGGTGAGGAGAAATCCAGGAAAAATCTGGAACATGGGTTAGGAGAGTGCAGGGTTTCATGTTCCATCTTCCTGACTCCAGGGGAAGAAGGACGTGTGCCAGATCTTCAACAACATCCTGAGGAGGCAGATTGGGACGAGAAGCCCCACCGTTGAATACTTCTGCTCCCACCAAGAAGTCCTCTTCATCCTCCTGAAGGGGTGGGAATAATGCCGTTCAGGGCTTGCTGCTCTTTGACGGCGTGCGGTGACGGCCGATTTTGTGCGTTTGCAGGTATGAGACTCCACAGATAGCTCTGAACTGCGGGATCATGTTGAGGGAGTGCATCCGCCACGAGCCATTAGCCAAGATCGTCCTTCACTCCGAGCACTTCCACAGCTTCTTCAACTACGTGGAGATGTCGACTTTTGACATCGCCTCCGACGCCTTTGCCACCTTTAAGGTAACCCCCGAGCTGCAGAGTCACACCGGGACACCATGACTGGATCTTCCCACTCCGATGTCTGCTTTTAACGGATCTGTCTTCTTTTGCAGGATCTTCTGACGAGACACAAAGTGCTTGTGGCTGAATTCCTGGAGCAGAACTACGACGCTGTAAGTCAAATGTCTTTAAACCCCCCTCCCAGAGAGGATTAGCTCATAAAAGTACACAAAAGGATGACGTAAGATGTTTGCTCATGAACCAGAGGTGCAGGCTTGGACCTTCAGCCTTAACTCCTACAGTCTATAGATTAGGAGACAGTCAAGCTGTTTCCACAGACTCAAATAAGAAGAAATACAATAAAAAAAACAGTCTTAGTAAAAAAAACTTCAGGTATAAAGGTTTTGTTCCTAGAGGCCTTTTTCCTCCTTGGTCCACTAGGGGCAGCAGATTCCACAAAACTACTTTTTAGCACAGAAGTTTTGAAGAATTAGAAGAAGATCCTAAATCGGATCTGGAATGGTGTATGACTTCTTTCCAGGTGTTTGCAGACTACGAGAAGCTGCTGCACTCCGAGAACTACGTCACCAAGCGTCAGTCTCTGAAGGTTTGCTTTCTCCATTATGGATCTAAGAGGCAGCGGGAAAACCCGTCATCTAATAGACTCTCTGTCTTCGATAATCCGTCCTCAGCTTCTGGGTGAGCTGCTGTTGGACAGACATAACTTCACGGTGATGACACGCTACATTAGCAAGCCGGAGAATCTGAAGTTAATGATGAACCTGCTCAGAGACAAAAGCCCCAACATCCAGTTTGAGGCTTTCCACGTGTTCAAGGTGAGGATTCACGTCACATGTTTACACGCCACATAGCGGATCGCATAAAGTTTTCTGGAGACGATTAACTCAGAATAACTTGTTTCCAAGGGTTACAGTTTGGACAAAATATGCCTTCAGTGGTGATGCATTATGGGTCATGGAGTGGGACTTTATTTTCCAGCCGTTACATCAAACAAATCGATTAAAAAGTTATAATTTATTATTAAAAATAACTGGAGCCAGGTCAGTTCACCAGGTAGCCACTAGGTGGCTTACTAAACAAGTCTGTACATGACTACACACTTTCAGGATCCAGTTCAGAAACTGACTTCAAATGAGCCCAGAACAAGGTCACATGATTAGAGTTTGACCAACGTTTATAGATTATAATCCCAAACCATGACAAAAAAAGACGGATCGTTTGTTTGCCATATATGTATTTAAAGTAAAAGTTTCAGCTCTGTGGCTGGCCGGAAATGACAAGACAAAGTCAGGATCAAACAAGCATAAGCAGAACAAACGAGTCTGAGAAAATAGTATAGAAACTAATATTTGGGGGAATCCTGTGGTCATGTGACCTTTTGGTTCAATTTGACTAAATTTACAATAAAGCCTTTGCTCAGCTGCAATCTTGCTGGCATATGATCTTACTGATCCCCTGACTTCGCCAAAAAAAAGGGGATGTCTGAATCCTAAATCTATAAATCTCTATCATATATTATAATCTGAGATCCTAATTTATAAATCTGGATCCTAAATCTTTAAACCTGTCTTTTCTGGAGAAAATATTTCTTTAGTTAAAGTAAACAAATATTCAGACCTCGTCTGTTCCGTCTCCAGGTGTTCGTGGCAAACCCCAACAAGACACAGCCCATCGTCGACATCCTGCTCAAGAACCAGACCAAACTAATCGACTTCTTAAGCAACTTCCAGAACGATCGCACGGACGATGACCAATTTAACGACGAGAAGACCTACCTAATCAAACAGATCAGGGATCTGAAGAAACCAGCCTCCTAGAAAGGCGTTCGCGCCGACTTTTTCAATCAATAGGAAGATGAAACCTAACATCCATTAACAGTGATGGGTATTCAGAAAAATCATGAAGCCATTTTTCTTCTGTTGGTTCACGCAGGATTAGGTCTTAATCAGTGACCTTTTTGTAAAATCTTTTTTTAATGAAATGCAGCATGTTGTCTTTAGTTTCAGAGAAACTGATTATTTTACCTCCAGATGTAAATCAACCAGTTCATTAGTAAACAATCTGCAAAGCTGCAGTCAAATTGCGTCAGAAATGCTACACGAACGCCAGCAAGTTCTCTGAAGTGAGCCTGGAGCCACCGTAAGGTGGAAAAGCTAACCATTAACCTGTGCCATCTTAACGAATCAATGCTTTTTAGCCAGATAGCGAGAACCGCTTTGACTTGTGACCAAAAATGAAGCTAAAATTGTGAATTTCTTTTTTTGAAGAATTATTCAGATGAAGTCTGTCCTGTTGATGAGCTTCAACCATCACTAAGTTCTCTTTTACTAGCACTTTCTGTATCATTAAGCTAACAGGAAACCATGAAAAAGTTGATCAGTTTACATCCTGCTTTGATTTTTGTTTTGTTTTTAATCTCATTTCTTGCCTTGTACAGTTTCTTAGAAGGAGTCGTCGTTTGTGTTCCGCTCGCTGTTCTTTCTGTTCAGGTGTTCTCTGATCTGAAGGAAGTAGTTGGAAATTCAGACGTGCCTTTGTTTTGGGGTTTTTTTTTGTGCTGGGGGTGGGGGGGTGGGGGGGGGTGTTTTCGTATCTTTTTAAGGGGAGCTTAATTAATATGTTGGTGAATATATGCTCTGCACAGAACATATTCATTTTGATTAAGCTGTGAACCTCTGTAGATTTGAGTTTTAGGCTGAAGGAGAGCTTGGAAGATTCAAACATAGTTTGTAAAAAATCAAGCAAAAAGACGTTTTTGAACTGTTTTTCCCCTCTAAAAACAACGAAAATAAAAGACACATTTAAGTTGATGCATTTCTTAGTTTATTTTTCAGTCAATAATTTATTTCTCTGTAAGCGCCAACAAGATTTAGATACGTTTTTGAATCAGGATATGAAACTGAAATTAAATCTGTGTGCTCACATAAAAAAAAATCAAAAACGACAAGAAAAATAAAATAAAAATAGCATGTAAACCTGTGATTGGAAATTTATGTCGACTTTTTTTTTGGTTTAGTTTTTTAGGGGTAAAAATTACCCGAAAAAAATAGCAGCTAATCTGACATAAAATCGATCATCTTTAAGTTTTCAGGCAACTTTATTTCCCACAGTCTGAAAGCAGCCAGCTTGTTTTCACAGCCTTGCTATTGTACCACATTCACTACCAATAAAAGGATGGGAATGCACTGGTTTGTGTGTGTGTGTGCTCATTATTCATGCAGCGGTAAAGCCAACAGACTTCATCCAAATTTTCTGCCCGTTTCATCCCGAAATCCAGAAACAGTAACATTTTGTTGCACCAAAGCAACAGTGACATTTTTTTTTGTTATTAGTGCAGATAATAAATCTGACAGTAAAACACATACAAAAAATACTATTATTTTGGAAAATAAACGTGTAAAGTGTATGGAGGTCCAGAAGAGACAATATTAAATAAATATATACATCATTAAATAAAAGTGTTAAAAATTAATTATTGAAAAGTAGCATTAAATAAATAAAAAAAAATTGAAATGAGTACATAAATTTTCAAATATATGTGGAATTAAAATAGTAAAATTGCCAATAAAAAGCACATTTAAACATTTAATGCAATTTTTAATTATTTAGTGTGTTATGGAAGAGACAAAATTGAAATAAATATATGTAATATGAAATGTTTAAATAAGTGTCATTAATTTTTTTAAAAAGGAAAGAATTACAAGTTTCATTAAATGTGCCAGTATTTCATTAAAATCAAAAACATTTATTTATTTCATGATTTAATGAAACATTTCAGGGTCTGGTTTGCAGCATTTCATTCCGTTATCTGTCAAACTGTCCCATCAAACTCAGTGGGCGTGGCTAACCCAGATCATCTGTACTCCATTGCTCTTCCGTGGTTTGAATCTCATCATTTAGCCTAATTAATGACTTTTATTCAACAATTTAATTGCGTATATATTTATTTTATATTGTCTCTTCTGGACCTTCATAAAAGTGCCATCTGTAAAGATTTTAAATCTCATTCAAGTTTAAAGCCTCAAACGCATCACACACCTTCTCATTTCCGTCTCCTGGAGAAAGTCACCTCTTTCATTTAAAGAGCAAACACCTGGCACAGTCAGGCAAGGACAGAGGCGCCAAATAATTCAAAGGATTTGAATCTCGTGGATTTGTTGACGCCACCTAAGGTTACCCGGTCAGCAGCCAGAGGGGGCGCCACTGGACTTTTCGGTGCACAGCTTCTTGTTTCCGTTAGTTTCCGGCTCCGGCTGCCGGCGGTGCTTCCCAACACAGCCGTCTGCGGGACAGAAAGATAAAAAAAAAAAAAAACTGTTCAGAACTTTAAAACTTTAGTTTTAAAGGTTTTTGTTTGATTTATTTAAAAAAAAGAAACTTACTGACGAGGTGAGAAGAAGCTCCTGGATAATCGGAAGGGTTCTTCTGCCACTGAGAGAACATGCAGATCATCACATTTACGCTCTTGAATGGTTTGTAGAGACATGAAAATGCGTAAAGAGCTGCAGGAATGCGACTCACGATGAACCTGCTGATGTCCTTCAGGCTGCTGAACCTCAGGTAGGAAATGTCGACCTTGTCTTTGTCCCTGTCCTGGTCTGAGGTGTAGATGTGTGTGATCCCGGCGCCTCTGATCAGAGGGACGCACTCGTCGCACGGACACTTGGTCACAAACAGCATGGTGGGCTCCTCTGCTCTGATGTCACGCGTCCTAAAAGAACCGGGTGGGGGCGGAATCTTTACAAGGTGCAGAAAGTCTCTAAAAACGCTGTGGAAAGGAACTGACCTGAAGGTCAGGGCGTTCTGTTCGGCGTGGATCATGTATCTGTACTTGCGTCTCTGACGATCCTCCTGTTTGGTGTCCATTTGGGGGTACTCCGCGTACTTGGAGCCAGCCGGGTAAGCATTGTACCCACAACCCACCAGAGAAAGACGCCCCGTTCCTCCAAAACCCACCTGGAACCCCAGAGCAGATCCAAACATCCAGAAAGTTCCTTTAGGACTTTTTTTTCCCATAAATGGAATTTTAGGACATTAGCACCTCCTACTGGTGAAGGTGTCGCACAGCAGGAACAGTTGCACTAAAACATCTATGTTTATAATGAATAACCTTTTCATTTTTCTTCAACCCTATGGCTCTACAGAATAGATAAATAGATGTGCTTGGCTCCGAGGCTTCAGGCTGCAGAAGGAAATCTCACCTGCTTTCCTTTTGCCCAGATAACTGCTCCCACCCCCACTTTAGGGTCCTCTGGGAAAAGAAAAAGGTGGGAAATACTGAGCTACAACTATACAGCTTCAAATGTTTACAAATTAATAAACATTTATGGAGGGCTAAACTTTGAAAAAGATGTTTTTCATAAATTTTGTGTAATTTGGCTTAAAAATCTGTGAAATACTTCAAACTATTACAGTGAAACAGACCCTTCCTCTGATTCTAAAGACACTTCTTTTATATGTTTATTTTATTACGTTTCAGAGGATTTTTGTTGTCAGTTAAAGTGGGCAAGACTTCAATTACAGCCAATCACAGAGTTAACTCCACCCCATTGGCTTTGATTGACATTTCATTTATTTCCAACTGAAAATTAAAAAATAACGTAATAAACATAAAAGTTATAATCTAATCTGATCACTGCAGGATTATCTAATCTCAGCGGTGATGGGGAATTAAAAGAAAGCCACCTGTGTTTTTTTATGAACACATCTGTTCATTTATTTGTGTTTTTTCCTCCTAAAACTGTTGGAGTTTCACCGTCTAAAGTCAGAACCGGCAGCGTACCCGTCCTGTAGGCCAGCAGCCTGGCCTGGATGATGCAGTGGCGTGCCAGCTCCTGGGATACTTCCTCATGAGGACCTGATGACGTCCCCGGCTGTTCTCTGAAAAAGAAAGAAGGTTACCAAAAGAAAATCCTCAACATGTTCAAGTGGGAGTGTCTCCAACCTGTGGAAGCCGTGGTGGTGCTGTGGGACCCCAGCAGCCACGGCAGCCAAAACCTCCACCAGCTCCCTCATGTTGTGCCTCAGGTTGGAGAAGTACGGCTCCACACAGAAGTTCTCCAGGCCCATGCGAATCAGAATCTCCTTGTGCTGCTGGGAGGTACAAATGAGGAACCTTCTGGAAAAATCCCTCAGGTATCTGAGGCGTTCTCTGTGAAAGAACAGAACCACAATAAGAACCGTCTTTCCTCAGATGTTCTTTAGAGACTGGGATGGAGCAGTACCTGTTGAAGCCTTCGCCTGCTTTCACCGCCGGGTCGTCCTCGTTCGTTCCCTCCCAGAAGTCACAATCTCTTGACGTTTCGTAGACGAACTGCAGCAGGTCGGGGGTCAGCGGCTGCAGCAGCACGCAGATGTGAGGCCGGCTGTTGGACTTCAGCTTCTCCGTTGCCACGCCGTCCAGCGCAGCTTCTTCTCTGATGGAGCTGGGCGGCGTGGACTCCAGCATGCTGATTTCAGGGTCTCCAGGCCAGAAGGAGATCTGACTGACTCCAGCTGAAAACCAGAAAAGCTTGGGAGGGTTAGTGCAGATGAACAGAGTTTAATCCTGCTGAAGAAACTTTCAAAATAAAAGGATTTAAGTTGGGAAAATGAAACACAGTCTTTATATAAGCAGAAAAGTATCAGGTCTTTGCTTTCAGTAACTAAAAAACTTCAGCTCCATTTTACAGGAAAAACAAAAAACAAAAATCTTTAAAATATACAGAAAATCACAACATTTTTGTTTCAGAAATCGAAAAGCACAAAAAACCCCATAAATTATAATGTTTCCAATAAAAAAAAAACATCACAAATTGTGCTAGTGACCTTTTTTTAGCTAATGATAGATGACTTTTTCAGATTTTTTTCTCACCTAAATGCTAATAATGTTCAATAAATGCTGTTTCTATCAACCGTCTGCAGGTTTTCTTTGATTTTTCCTCAATTAAAAAACGTGCGTTTTGAGTTTCCTCTCTGCCTGAATCTCTTATCACATCATATTAAACAATTCCGTATCCATTTCTTGCTTCAGATTTATTTTAAAAATCAAATATTTTTAATAAATGTTTTTGTAAACCCCTAACCAATAAAGTTTTGATAAATTTGGCAGCAAACCCATGAGAGATGCAGGGTTTTGGGGGTTTTGCAGATGTCCGATGTTTAAAGCCCAAATGCTAAAATTTAAACTTTGCTTTTATTTTGGAGTAAGTAAAATGAAAAATCCAGTCAAAATAAGTAAATAAATTTAACTAAAAACTAAATTTCAATAAACCTAATTAGCATGAAATAAATTTAAAAAAAAAATCACTCCAGGCTGAATATCAATTTTAGATCAACTGGATAAAAAAAAAAAAAAAAAAATGTATTTAGTGGTCCTCGACTTTTGATTTTTGTTCCATCAAATGCACAAACCCCGACCAGCTTTTAGCACTTATTATTAGCCTGAAACTACCAGTGAAATAAATAAGATAGAGTGGGTGGAGCAGAGGTGGAGTGGGCTGACATCCTGATCAAAAACCTCACAGGAATGTGGGAAAATTCTACTAGTTAAAGCAGAGAAAGGTGCAGACTATGATGCATTTATGGTCACAAATTTTCATGTCGACTGATACAGAATCTATTTTTAAGCAGTATTAAATGGAGCAGCCTTCATGACAATATTGACAAAATATTAGCATCAGCAGAACACGTGTTACAAAGTAAACGTCATCAAAGGATGGAGTATAATTTCGCTGAGGTTGATTTTTATGACCGTGATGACAATGAACGCATCAAAGGTTAGCATGTGAGTGTGTGCAGTTCTGATATCTCACACTAGTTGCTTACAAAGATTTTAAAGTATCAGTGATGTGTGTTTTATAAATTCATTTTTACCTTCAAAATAAGAGACTGTCATTTGCATTCTGCATATCTGTATTTGTAAATCCCTAGCTAACTCGGTTATTGTAAACGTATCATCTTTCCTCACCGTTGATGATCATCTTCAGACAAGTAGCACACGGTCTTCTGGAGAAGTACAGCTGACTTTCAGCCAGACGGACCCCGTGCTGGAGAACAGCCGCTTGTCCTGCGTGAAGCTCAGGACCGGAACAGTGGAGGCCCACCACTTTGCCTTCTCGCACCACCACCAGACCCATCCCACGGATCTGGAATGATTCGCCACGATTCAGCAGCTATTCCGGATTTGCAAAAAGCTCTGTGACGTTTTTTCCTCCACCGACCTGACGGCTGTCCTCTTCCTCAGACGGCTCACGGGGAAACATCTCCATCCACAGACTCAGCAAGGTAAACAGGTTTACTTTGGACAACCTGGGGCCATGACCTGAGCAAGAATTTAAACCAAACACTAAATGAGCCCATTTCAAACAGCTGCCTCTTCCTCTTATTTTTGGGAACAGGGTTTCCCCTTGAGATGTTATCTATTCTCCATCTCCAGGATAAAGAAAAAGCTTCAAAATAAAAGTTCTTTATGGAAGCAGTAATTGCTTCAAATTTTCAGAAACTTTTCAGCATGTCTGTATCTTTCAAGTATTACAAATATTTGAAGTCGTGACCACAACAGGCCTTTTGAAACTAAATTTCATTAGAAATGGGTTTGTGTTTACACGATAGTTTCCTTTCGTCATAAAAGAGGCCGAGCTGGTCCTGCAGACGGGATTGAAGGTTGCGAGACGAACTTATTTTATTATTCCATCAACACTGTTGTCTGCAACCACATGTGAAGAACCTTCTTCCATGACGCATAGAGATTTCTCCTAATTTTTAGAAGATATCCTGCATCATATGCAATCACTCTGACATAAAAAAACAACTTATTTTTACGTTTTTTCCAGAGAATATTTAGACCCTTTCCACAGACTAAAAGAGCCTGAGCTTCTCCAAGATCTTAAGTCCTGCTATTCAAATGCTTTTTTGATATTGACACCTAAATCTGTTTTTTATTTTTTTACCCAGAATTCCAACTATTTCAGATTCAAGGTGGCAAAAGCTCACAAAGGTATACATATTTATGTGGTCTCTATTAATATTAAAACAATTATATAAATTCAAGTTGTCGATGCTGGTTATAGCATAAACTCCTAATAAACGATAGTAAACAACAGTAACATTTCCATTGGTCAAACATGAACAGATTTGAGATAATTCCAGGTAAAAGTGCGGCTGAAAGGTCGCGCTTCTCCGCCTGGCTCACCTTGTATCCTGCAGTCGGTCTGGGTGCTTCCATCTTTCATCTCCCGACACCGGCTCGGTTCGTTTCGTTTTCGTTTGTCGCCACCTTCCATTCAATCCTAAAGCTAACGTAATGACAGCTACACAAGAGTACTCTGACGGAACACTGAGACGAACAGACTTTTAGGGGAGGAAATGTTGACGGGGCGAACGGTGGAAAGTTCTTCCGCCTGGACCGTGTTCCGGTGTTCATTCAAAATAAAAGCGTTCGTTTAAAAAATAAAATCAAATGGCTTCATGGTGTACATTTTAGGCCAAGAAGCAGAACAAAATACACACATAACATCCTAAAAATCGATTTTAAATTGAACTAATATTTTAAAGCAAGCATTTTTAGTGTAAAAAAACCACATTTTGCGCTTAATTTTTGAAGGACCCTGGTACACCGGGTTCCTCACGTTGTTTTGACAGTTTGGGTAGTTATTTCCGCAAATACTCGCTGACGTTTTAAAAAAAAATCAAAAAGGGGGGCGGGGCCATCTCTCATCTTTTTAAAGCGGCCATATCATGATTTTCTTAATCTTTTAAAAATAAACTATATCCATATATATAATCATAGATTACCTTTGTAACACTGAAAAAACAATTATTTATGAAAAGTTATTTTGTGGACTCTTTTCATACCCGGAAGTAAAACGACTCGATCTCTGAGGCCCCGCCTTTAGTTCCTTGTCGGTTCCGCCCATTTTACAACGTCATCCTAGAGCCGGCATCAGCGTGTTCGCGCATGCAAACAAACAACATCTGAACTTTTTGCAAAGATGGATGTGCATATAAAATGAAAGCGTTTTACAGATCACCGCTAGCTCCGCAGAGAAAGTGTGTGTTAGCCTGGGGGAGGAGCCGGCAGCGCAGACTCTTCCTGAAAGGGGCTGTCCTCAATCTATGATGTCAGCTCGTGAAAACGCGCTCGTTTTCCTGGGTAGGGGAGGGTCTGCTGCAGAGAGCACAGGGTTTTAGAGGATTACTCAGAAATGCGCCAACGAATCAAAATACCGCTTTAAGGGTATTTATAGTGAGGAATGAACAGTAGAATACATTAAAAGCTCAAAAAGTTGGTTTTTCATGGTATGGGCCCTTTAAATTATATTTAAAAGCAAAAAAGAAAAGTATTTAACATTTCCAAATTACTAGAATATGCTGCAAATGAAAACGGTGTGGTTTAAATGTTTGTTTATTTCTTAATATAAGCAGAATTTTTGTAACTTCAAAGAAAAGCACAGAAACAGAAAAATCCAACACATTTCACAACCTGCTTTAAAATAATAAAAAAAAGGTATAAAAATACTAGCAAACAGTAACCATGAAATGCTTTTGTTCCATGTGAAGGAATGGATAGTAAAATGAAAACTAATAAAATTGTTTCTCCAACATTTGAGAAAATGAAACTTAAGAGGAAAACAAAACTTATGGACTCCATAAAGGAGGAGGATCACATCTCCTTAAAAAAAAAGAAAAGAAACAACCACACCTTAAAACTCAATAAGACTTCCAAGAAATCATCTGAAATATGACCCACCCAGCAAAGCATTATGGGACTTGGAGTTATCATGTGTGCTTTCAATTTGTGCCTCTTACACCCCCCCCCCCCCCCCCTTTTTTTTTTTTTACTGGGATAGTAAAATTCACATTTAACAGCAAACAAAACAAAAACTGCAAAAAACCTGCAAAGTTATTCAAGATAAAATATAAACAATACGCTACATTTTAAAAGTTTTACTGCTGTAATGAAAAAAGATTTATGATCAAAGGTTTGTGCAACAGATTTTCCCTAGCTCTCTAATTTGCTTTGCTCCATTTGTTTTACAATATTCCACAAAAAAACCCTCAGTATGGAGGGATTATGGAGAGGAGATCCCCAGAAGTATGGATGAACATGGATTTTGATCTTCTTAAACTAATTTTACTTCACCGTCGTCAATAAAGAAACTTCAAACTTTTATAGATTTTTTTTTTTTCCTAAAACTGAGTTTCAGGGATGTAAAGCAGATGGAACATGTTTCAGTGCAGGAAAGACACAAATAAGATGCTTTCAGTTTTTAAACAAAGACCTAACTCCTGAGCACAGCTCTTCTGCATAAGATTAGCAGTAAATTAAAAAAGAAAACGGTAAAAAAAAAGATAAACAACAAGAACATCTTCAATTTGTATAATGTATAATATAAGCAAAGACGTTTGTAGTAAAAGTCCACAGGTTTTTACCAAAGTGCCAATTGGACGTCCATAAAGAAAAGCAGCTTTAAATGGAACTCATCGTGCTCTGCAGGATGAGTTGGTCCTACAAAGTAAATAAACAAACAACCTGTTTTCTTGAACCGATCATCTGGAACTGAGTCTCTAAATAACCACCTATTAGTCAGTTCTTAAAGGCGCCGCAGCGGCTGGCTCTGCTGACAAACTCTTTGAGCATGGCTCCGTCAACATGCCAGAACGCCGCGGTCTGAGTCACCTCAGTGAGATGGTTCACACAGAACCGGAAGCAAAACTCTTCAAGGTCCTAGAAAAACAGAGAAAAGTTGCCATTATTAGATCAATGACTCAGACAAAGGACAAAAAACAGGCAAAAAACACACTAAAAGAGGCTTGAACCCAGACCAGCTGACATTTACGTGTAGTTTATTATTTGTACACTAGATGTCACTACAATAACTGAAATGAAGGAACTACAAGTTCATAAAAAGACCACAAACACCTGAAAAGTTTCAATAAACACTGAGATTTTTCTATCTAAACGGTTTGTTAATTGCAAAACGGTGCTGGGATGGAAGGACATTTTTGTGTTTTGATGTTTTGTGCGCAGGATATATATAAATTACTTTTTGGGACGTTGAGATACAAAGCAGCATCTCCAGTTTTGAACCAGCAACCTCCTTTTATCAAGGATGGGAAGCACTAAAGGATTCAGCCGTTGTTGGTTGATGTGGTCACTCTGTTCTGGACTTAATGAAGTAAACTGTGCAAAAAACTGAAATGCATACACCAAATTAAATTTTATCCGTTATATTTAATTTCCGATTTTAAGGTAAGTTTTATTTTGATAAACTACCGGATTGTGTTCACCACATGTTAGGTTGTTCGCCTCTTCACATGTCTGCTAACTTCTTAAAGTGGCTGCTCAGACCGCAAAATAAAAGCCCCAACCTAACAAAATTAATAATTTAAAACAAAAGTCTTGACTTCAAAGAAAAATAAATCTATTTACAGACAAAACCAGAATTTTCCTCCAAATATGGATTTTTTGAGACAGTTGTTACCATTTTCAAAAATAAAGATTTAGTAAAATTAGGTTTCTCATATGTGGACTTTTTTTTCTGATTTGTAGAAAATGATGAAAAAAGGGCAATTTAAGAATTTTCCTACAGGAAAGTTAAATAAAGCAGGCACCTGTTAAGAAGCTTAAGCTCAGAAAAGTCCTGTTAAAGAGCAATAAAACAATATTTTTAACAAACAAACTCGGATTATTCTTTTTGCTGTGAAAGATAACCTGAGCATGAATTCAATTCTCAGTGTTTTGACAAACAAAAACAAATCAAACAACTTCTACAAACCAACAACTTTTTTTCATTGACTCTCCATCTATAACATATCTACAGTCAGTTTCAGTTTGTCTATCTAAACTCAATTTCCTGTATTTTTTGGAAACCAGAAGCTTAAAAAACGAAACGCCAACTTCCACCCCGTTCGGAGTGTTCTGTGAAAACATTGTCTGACATGAAACCGGTCCGTGGCCTGAAAAAAGTTAAAGAGCTGAAAAAAGAGCTCCACAGCTGAGAGTCAGTCCTGTGAAGAACATAAAAAATACTTTTCTTTAGGGCGTAAACCACTGACCAGAGCATACTGCCACCTACTGTTCAGGTAAGTGAAATACAGCATCTGCGCTCAGGCTCAGATGTTACAATGTGAACAGAAGCTGGAGTGTGTGATCCAGAGCGGTTCATTATGAAATACCCAGTATTAGCTCAAACTACAATGAACAAAATAAAGCTTTGATGAATTTAAAAAGAAAGTTTGAAGCTTTTAGACCAGGGAAACTCCTGCACTTTTCAAACATACCATGCTCTGGCATGTTCTAATTGGCTGGACACACCTGAACCAGGTAATCAGTCATAAGTAGGGCTTGGATGTCTGGAAATTATGCAGACACTGCGGGCCTCGAGGCCTGGAGTTGCCTATCACTGGTCTAAAGCAACCGCCATGACGTGTGGAGGGAGGGGCTTGTTTCTGACCTCTGCGTCGAATTGAATGGCTGCAGACAGAAGCATGAAGGCGTTTTCCACAGCGATTCCTCTCTTTATTATCTGCTGGCACAGACGTTTCAGACGGTTCTCACAGTATGAGGTGGCCAGATCCAACAAGCCTGCAGAGAACAAAACACGCCCTGTAACGATGAAGAGTTCCCTTTTTCAATAAAAAAAAGTGTTCTGACCGATGGCGTCTTCAGCTGGAAGGTCCACAGCGTCTGTGTAGAGGAACTGCAGGAAGGATTTGTAGACGGGGTAGGAGAACTGGCCAATTTCAATCACGTCCTGCTGATCCTCCGTCCACTGAGAGCGAAACATGGAGCGGAAATGCTCGCACCTTAACCAACACAAAAGACGTTTAAGCCGGTTTTATTTTTTCATTCTTTTCCTAACATGTGGCTCTTGGGAAGATCAATTTTTTTTCTGTCACAGACTGTCCATTTCTTGCTAACAATATTAGCTAATAAACCAAAACATGACAACAACTCTTTTGCATTCAGTCCTGAAAAAGATGAATTTTTAAAAGTTCAAACTGGAAAAAAACAAAACCAGGAGATTTGAGTGACTTTTGGTGCCCGACGGGCTGTTTTTTGTATCGTTTTCAGAAAAACCCAACAAGAACTGGAAGAAAAGCAACAGAAAACCACCTCTCTGAAACAGTTTGAGTCAATTCGACTAACAGTCAATTTTCTTTCAAATTTTTCATTTCTAAAGCTACTTTTGTTTGGTTTTAACAGTTTAAACAACCACTAGAAGAGTGTTTTTTTAATTACTGGATTTGATTAATTGATTCTGGATTTTCTGTCTGAACTGTAATAATCTGCTAATCCCAGCACAGCTGGAAAGGCCTGTAACTTTTTCTGGTCAGATGAGAGGTGAAGCTGCAGTTTTCTTTCATTCATTTAAAGCAGGTTGGAAAAAAAATGTTCAAAACTGTATTAAACTGTATTTAAGCAAACACCTAAATTCAAATCTTTTAAATATAAATTCAAGAAGAAACTGTTATTTTTTTTACCGATAACCTTGAGTGTCTTGAAAGTCACCTGATCTTCAGCACCGCCTTGTGAACGTGGATGCATTTGCCTTCGACCATGAACTTCAAGTCAGCGGTTTCTGGACTGTCAAACTCCTTCCTCAGCGCTTCGGCGATTGTCATGAAGTCATCGTGCTCTGGAGTTTAAAAAAAAAAAAAAAAAACACTGGCAAAAATTGGTCCTTGTTTTTCTGTGGTAATGGATGTTGGCTTTGCTCTCACCCATGGACAAAAGGCGCCACATGACGGCAGGAGTGGCGAAGCAGGCGAAGACATCATCGGTGCTGGTGAAGTGGGTGCGATGGGGTATGGCTATGGACTGGCCACGACACTGACCCCACATGTAGACCTTGAAGAGAGCCCTCTGCTGTCACACACGAACATGCGGACAGACATGCGACAGTGCGTCTTTGATTGGTGAAGTACCTCGCCGCTTTGGGTCTTTGCTGCAGAAGTGTGCGTCGAGTGGCACGCTGCAACCTCCACAACCCTGCAGGAAGAACACGGCTTAGCTCGGGTTCGGACCTTCGTAACCAGGAGGAAGGGATGAGGCAGACAGGAAACAGGAAGTCTGAACGGGACGCCGTCCCTTTTGGCGTACCTCTCTTTATCAGCCATGATCTGCACAGGACTCAGCTGGTTGCTTTTGTTGCCCGTTCCCAGCTGACCGTAGGTGTTTGCCCCCCAGGCGTAAAGCAGCCCTTCATCTGTGAGAGCCAGGCAGTGTCCATATCCTGATACGATCTGGAAAGCAAAGAGAGCAGCTTCAAGTCTCAGAATTCTATAATTTGACTAAACCAGAAACAGGAAGAAGCAGAAACTCTTTGAAAAGACAAAAACAAATGCTTAGCTGATGAAGAATTAAACATTTTCTGCTTTTTGAAGCCCATATAAACAAAACAAAGCTTCATAACCCCCAAAACATGCTGCTCTTTAAGGATCTTGTAGGTTTAGCACAGTAATGTCGTCTAGCTACAAAAAAAGCATTTTTTTCCCCTAAAAAGTTATACATTTTTCAAAAGTTATCTGTTGTAGAAGGTTTCTCCTGAAGGCTTGACGATTTCCCGACCCCTCACCTGTTGAACGCACAGGCCTTGCAGAGCAACAAGGCGGCATGGAGACAGCTGGTTTCCATTGTTCCCAATACCAAGCTGCCCGTTTCCATTGTAGCCCCATCCGTACACCTGAACACCGCAGACAAACAACAACAACTTTGCCTCCAAGTTTGTGTTGAACTGCACTAAAGTGAGTTAAAGAAAGGAGGGATTTGGACCTCTCCACTGTTAACCAGAGCCATGGAGGAGGTCTGACCACACGTGATGTCCACGGCCACCTTCCCCTGCAGGCTGCCGCTGATTCTCCTGGGATACGGTTGGTTGGCAGTGGATCCTGAACCCACCTGGCCACAGTTGTTATAACCCCAAGCAAACACCTGGCAGAGAAAGAGGGATGAGCTTTAGTTCGAGGGATAATTCAGTCTCAAAACATTTGTTTCATATGAGAAAGTTAATAAAAAAAAAAATGATCAGAATTAAAACTGGACTCCATTGTACAGTTTATGTTTTGTGAAAAGGGGCAGCATTTAAATGAAACAATTATTGGAATTTTGCTATCATTGCTTTGACATTGCTTTGACATCAATTAAAAAAAAAACACAAACGTTTCTGCTTTAAAAATTAATTCTTACTGTTGGGGGTCACTCAGTCTTTTCCTGTACAGCCTGGTCTACATAGCTACCTAAATTTTTCTTTAATTAATCAATATTTTTTTACAGCTAAAGGCTGACATTTTTTATTTTATTTTTTATTTTTTTTGTAACAAAACAATAGAAGTAATAGATAAACAGTTTAAGTTTTTATGTGTTGAAAATGAATTAAAATCAGTTATAAATAATTCCAATTTAACTTTAAAAAAAATCGCCACTGCAAATCAAAAGCAAAATAATAGTAATTTATTGTAAATGTGTTTTTTTTCCTGAACAAAAGCTCAAGGATTTTTGTTTAGTTTTTAGTTTAGTTTTTTATCAATCCCACCTTAAATTTGCAGAGAAAACATTTAAATTTGCACCTCTCCGTCATCCACAAGTGCCATGGAGTGATGAGAGCCGCACGCCACCTTTGTCACCTTCTTGTTCTGCAGGTGACTGCTGATCAGAATAGGAGACAGTCCCTGGTTTGTGGTCCCGTTGCCCAGCTGACTGTAGCCGTTGTGCCCCCATGCGAATAGCTGACCATCTGGAACAACAGCCGGGTTCATGTATTTTCACCAACTTTAACAACCTCAACTTTGCCTTTAACAGATTTTTGTCCAACCTTAGATCGCATTGGTGGACTTACTGCCTAACCTAAATGGTAAAAATTATAACTTTATCAATATCATAAAAACTTTAGAGATCTTGGAATTGAGCTCATTTAACAATGTTTGCTCAGATTCACTGACACCAATGAAAACCACATTTGCGACCCCTTTTCTTCAGGAAAACAGTCAGACCCAAATGTTTCCTGGACCTGATACTTTTCCAGACTGTCAAAATGTATCTTCGTGAATTAAAGGCTCCACTAATAAAACAGAATGTTTTTAAACTAAAAGCAACTGTTGCACGGGAGTAGATGGCGTTAAAAAATGTGTTTGCTTATGCAAAAGAGGTTTTCCAGAATCCAAAAAAAAAAAATTCCAGAAAAACAAAAGTGAGGAATTTTAGACCTTAACTTTCTGCTTTATTTATTATTAAAACTGCAGAAAATCTGTCTCAAGAAAAATGCAAAAAAAGAAATATAAGTATGTGTGTTGCTTTTTGATGATGTGCAGTTTAAAAATATAAAATCAGAAATGTGTAGAATATTTACTGTTGAAATAAATATTGCAGCCGCATGTGTGATAACCTACTTTCTGCAGCCAGCAGAATGTGGGGGCCACTGCCATAACTCAGGCTGACAATCTTCTTTCCTTGCAGGAAGTCGAGCTTCTTTGGTACAATGGTGCTGCAACTGTCGCCGGTGCCGAGGCAGCCGCTGCAGTTCAACCCAAACGCAAACACCTACAAAAGTGGAGAACAAAGAAAAAACTTCACTTTGAAACACAAATGACATTCAACAACTGCAGAGCTGAACAGATCCAAAGAAAACATGCTAAACACCTGCCTCAAAAACAACATGTGTCAACACATCTCTAAACAACTCTCAAGGACAGTTTTTCCATCTCTCAAATTGATTTAAGTTTCTCTATTACCAACACATTATGCTGTGCAGTAGTTGGAGGTTAGGCGGCTTGCTCAAAGGCACTTTTGCCATTAAGGATGAGTTAATGTGATGGTAGTGGCAGTCCACGGGAAGGAAATAAGCAATAATCAACAGGATATCTGTCTCTGGCCCACAGCTGCCTCATGACTGAGTGAAAAAACTCACCAAGTGTCCGGTTTTTATGCAAACACAGCATCTCACCTCATTTCCTTGGGAAATGTAAATGGCCTCATTTGCAGAAGTTCCAAACACACAAGCCTGCCGAACCGATGCCAGATCCTCGCTGCTCAGCAGCGAGAACAGAGGCCATTTACTGACGTCCACCATGGCTCCTGTTGCGCAATCCTTCGCTGGTTGATGAGGAGGAGTCAGGGATGGAGGGGTGGAGGGGGGCGAAATGAGGGGGGAGGAAGGGACGTCAGGAGGAGGTGATGCTGGAGGAGGAGAAGCATCCCTGATGACACTTCAGACAAGAGGAAGGAGAGATGGTTAATAATCTGAGAACATGAAGACCTGACAATTTTAGTTTCTTAAAAGCATTAAACTAAGGAAAGAAAAACTACAAAAACGGAATCTTTCTCGTCTTTTTTGCCTGAAAGAGCAAAAATCCAGTCAAAAAAATGGAAGCAACGGCAAGTATGTTGAAAGGTAGCAACTAAAAGAAACAAGTTATTTGCTTATTTTAAGCATGCAAGCCTTAAGGGTTTATCTAAAGTGAAGAAACAAAAGATCAAGCCCCAACAAACGCCCTAGAATTAACATTTTTTTAAACAAAGTTTAGCAATTTATACAAGGAACACATTTCTTTTTAATTGTAGGCCGTTAAATCTTTTTATTTTTTAAACTCAACAGTTGATGAAATGCATCTTAACTTGAGAAAAAGTTTTTGCTGAACAAATGCATAAATAATATATATGTGCATAGAAAAACTTTGTGCCAATGTTCCACATTTACTTTGTTTTTCCAAGTTCAACTGGAAAAACAAAACAGTCAAAGTAAGCCAACTCAAATAAATTTAAAACCTCAAAATTAATTTGAAACTTTATTGCTCCACTGAGTAAATGTTTACAAACAAAAACTTTATATTATTTTTTTCTAAATGAAGTGGTTATTTTATTAATGCTCTTTACAGCTTTGAATAGAACTCGTTCTTTGTGTGAACATTTTTGCCAGAACATAAACGCTTAAAACTTCAACAAAACACAAAAATATAAATATAATTTAAAATATTAAAAAAAAAACAATAAAATAAAATGTCTCAACTTAAATTTAGTTCCTAGTTAGAGACAACCACAAATCAGGTAATTACAGCATAACTGCGACATTTAATTCAAAAACTGAGTGTGTTTAACTAAAAGCAGAAAAAAAATTAAATCTAAAAAAAGCTGGTTTTCTCCTTTAAGCAGCAACTGAGAAGCTAAAGTTGAGCTTCCTTTAGCTCTTCCTACCTAAAACATCGCTCCATAACAAGGACTAGACTGTGAATAGACATAAAAAGAGCGCCAACATTATTATGCAACAGCAAAAACAAGGAATACATCATTAAAATACACAAAAGCCGGTCATTTTACCCAAGTTAACTTGTTTCACCCGGTGTTGTCAACAGAAAAGATCCCTCTTTTAAACTGCGGCTGCGCACAGGACAAAACGCAGCTTCTTATTCTGCAGTTTTCCACAGTTCCGTCAGGTTGTCTAGGCAACACTGCCCCCTGCTGTACATCAGTAAAATCATTCCTAGTCATTCCCTTTCTTTTTGATGTTTTATTGGCGCCTGTCACTCAAATTCCCAGGAAAATTATGTGTTTAATTTTCCAACAAATATTTTACAGTCATAAAATGAATTTGAGGACAAGAAAACTTACATCTACCTCTTTCATCAGGTCACATGATAAAAGAGAATACAATAATTCAACATTGAACCAAGATTGTCAAGATATTATTCTTCCTGTAAAAAAAAGCACTTTTGTTACTTAAAATAACATTTTCATGTGAAAAAAAAACATATGTAAAACATATTAATATAAACCTATGACATTTAATGTTTGCATATTTATCAATAGTCAGATGTTGTCAATGCATAATTTGTGCGAAAAGACATTCAAGTAAATTAATTTTGTGTAAGTATTCTTTATCATGCAAATTAATACCTTCCATTTAAAATTAACTTGTTGTCATGCAAATGTATTTGTTTTATATCTACATTTTAATGCACTTTGTTGTAGAACAGACAAAAACACGTATTTTCAAACCAAGAGACCTGAGTTCAAGTGCAAATGACACGTTAGCTGGTCTTCCTAGGGTTGCAGAATATTGAAAGTGGATCTAATTCACTCTGTTTTTCAAAGATTTCAAAAACAGAAAGTTTCATTTCTTTTGTTGCTCTTAATTTTTTGAAGGGTTTTTTAAATATAAAAACTGGGATTATAGAAGATCTTTCTTCCCTGAACCATCTCTAACAATGTGAAAGAAGCAGATTTTTCACAGAAGAAAGGTGTGAGAGCCTCATACAAGAAAAAAAAGCTTTTGTGTTATAATTTTTTTTTATTTTTTACAATCTGAAAGTTTACATCTTCCTGGAAAAATTCAGAAAAGTATCCACAACAGGAGATAAACCCCCACCACCTGGACAAAAACAGAAATCCAAACCGCATCAAAACAAAAATATCCAGGATTTCTGTCATGTGATCATCACCAGCTTTCTGAACTCAGAATTTGAGATGTTTTGAAGTTTGTAGGTTAATCTGATAAGACAGAAGCTCTGCAGAAAACAATCTCAGAGTCTGAATCTGCTGAAAGTTAATAATCTGTTTGCACATTTGCACATTCAAAATTAAGCTAAAAACAAAAAATCATCAAAAAATGTAAAATGATTTAAAGCAAAAATAATGCTAATCATTCCTTTATAGTAGAAAAACACTTTAAAATGGTAAGACCCAAGACTGCAGCTTCACAATATTTAAGCAAATCGTTTGTAAAAGTCATGTTAACAATAATTATAAGCACATAAATGTTGAAATATGTGATCCTGGAGAAAACAAACTGTTGTTAAAGCCAAAAAAGACTTTAAAAAAGCATTTTGCCTATTCTTATTTTTGGTTGTTTTGTGTGTGTGTGTGTTTGTGTTTATACAAAATAATGAAAAACTTGCTTTCTTTTCTCTCGACATCAACACTTGCAGTTTTTCACAATGGACAGTAGGGGGAGTACAGCCACAGGATTTAGAAGATTGTTCAGGCTCCAAAATAATATTCCCTCTATGCATCATATGTAATGATTGTTTTATTGTATTGTTTTGTTTGTTTGTTTTTTCTTTTAGCCTGCAGGTCAGCAGTTTCTATCCAATGTCGTCTCAGTCCATAAATCTGCATGTCTGAAAAAAGTATTTCTTCCTTTTTTAAAATCTAATTTTTTTTTTACTATCAAACTAGATTTGCCACACACTGTAACTGATGGTTTCCCTGCATCTTTGTTTATTGTTCTCTCCCATTGGTTGGCATTTGAGCTCGCTGTGGTGCTTCCGAATGCAGATGCTGCAAATGTTCTCAATGTGCTGAGGCAGCTTTGATATTCTGCCCTGAGATGACAGACATGCGATGCTGCAGTCTCCATGCATCAAAGTTCAGTAAGATGGAAACAAAACTGAAAATATGTTTTATGTATAAATATGATATCACCATTTCTGGTTCTTGTTCTGTTTGTCTTTCTTTTTGTTTTCTCTCCATCATACCTGCTATCATTTATTTTGGTGAACTAAACACTCTCGACCTAGGTATAACATAGTGGGTGAGGCAGGAATGGGGGTAAACATGTAGAAGAGAATAGAAATCTGCTGTTGACACTGATCACATCACATCATGGTTCAATTTACTACTGAGCTTTCTTTTGTACATGTTTAGGGAGAACAGTTTGGTGATTTACTGACAAATGTGCAAACAGAATTTTTAAAGCATTGAATTATTTGGATTTTTTTTTCCATCTTGCGAGTTAAGAACAGTTTAATTCAATTTTAATACACCTTGTTTATGTGTTAATGCTCTCTCCAAGTCCACCACATCCACTGCATGTTTGCTTTTAGGCAAATCCCAAAACAAGTCTTAAGCCAAGTCCAAAGTCATACGTCAAGTCTGAAATCAACTCTAAAGTCAGGTCCAAGGTAAAGTCACACCTTTACCTGCCTTGGTAAAACAGAAATGGAGTTGCTCATAAAGGGGCAGATGTTGTTCTGGAAAATTCTCTGGTTGCAGTATATCACTTTTTAAAAAGGCTTCTCCATTTGTCTCCTGTGTAGTTTGTGATAATGTAACTGTAGAAGTCTATTGAGGGTTTATTTTGGTACTATATTGGTCAACAAGTAATACATTGATCAAGACATTCAAAAAGTAATTTAAGTGACTGTGTCGTAATTATTTACAGAACGTTTTTGGTTTGTTTTACAAGTTTATTGTGTTCATTTGTTGACTTCACTGCTGGCTGTCGTGTCAAAAATGATTTAAACTTTTTGTATTCTTTATCGTAAAGTGTTCTTACCACACTTAATCTGATTTACACATTTCCGTGCAGATCACAACGAAAACTGATCTGCTGTAGATTCAGCACCCTGGACAGCGCCGTCAAAACTCACTGCAGGTCTGTGCGTTCATCTGCATTCTCTAGAGTCTCCAACACTAAAATACACTTTTTAATGTGTTTTTACAATAAAATATTTTTTAAAATCGTTTTTTTGAAGCACTCTCCGGCATTTTTAATGAAGAGGTGCAACAGGTGTGTACGTCTGCCAGCAGGAAACCTCACAGTAAGCCTTTTTTTTTTTTTTACATAGTTTGGAGGCGCATCAAGCCCTGCAGGAGCGGAAAGCCTCCACAGGAGCTGCGGGAGTTTGGTGGTGAGGAGCGGGATTGCTCCTCTGCAGCATTCTCCAAAATGTTACAGACGGTGTGGCAGCCACGTGTCTGCACAAACTGGAAACTGTTTCTACCAGTAGGACTGCAGCAAGCTGAGAAAGAGCGCCGGAAAAGGACATTCCCTTCAGAATAAAAGCTTCTGCAGAAATACTGCAAACCTTAAAAAATACTCAAATAAATGGTTAAAGACGTTAATTTGCTCGTTATCTATGCTTGAATTTGTCAATTTTAAATAAAAAGTATTTATTTCATGTGTATGTCTTTATCCTTCATTAAACAGCCTCAAAATTTGACCTTAACTTAGCAGAAAAAAACAGTTTACATGGATAAAAGGATGCATTGAAAAAAAACACACCTAATAATACATACTTCCACATTCAAATATTTTCACTCTCCTACTTCCTTCTACTGCATCATGAATAATTAAAACTATACATATATATATTTTTTTACAAATGCATATTTAATAACAATAACACCCCACTGCAAATGTAAAGTTGTCTTTTTGGGCTTCAACGTTTTCTGAATGTTGAGATTTTTTTTCTTGGATTTGAATTATAAAGATGTTGGTTCATGCCAGGACTGTTTTTCTTTGAAATAAAAAATTAAAAAAATCTAAAATAAATAAATAATCTAACAAATAAATAAAAAAAAATAAATCTTGTTTTATTTTGAAGGGAGCAAGCGGATTGCAGATCCTGTGTGAGTCTATTGACTTTCTTGTTGGACGCGTATCGATAGTCACTGCACCTCCTCAGCGGTCTGTAACGCAGCTGAAAAAGAGAAAAGACTTTAAAGCCTCTTCTGTGACGCACGCGGGACCAAGAGTCGGGCTCCTGGACGGACCCACCTGCCCCGTCCAGGTTCTTGACTGCATCTGGCACCGGAGCCACATTCCAGCAGCTTCTTTCTGATCACCAAGGTGAGGAGGAGGAGGAGGAGGAGCCAGACATCGGAGTTTATGGATTATTGAAAAAGTGAAGGGCGGTTCAATAATTCATGAGGACTTTCTTCTGAAACAGAACGGAGATTTCCGCGCGCCCACCTGCAGGTCCGGCGCCGCGTGCGCGAACTGACCAGATGAGCGCAGAGGTTGCTGGAGGAGGAAGGACCGCGCGTCCAGCGCGCGTGTTCACTGTGTGAGTGTGCGTTTGGAAAGGAGCCCCCCTACTGCGGTACTTTCCTGCCGCGCGGGCAGAGTGATGCCACCTACCTGCTGACGGACACCGGGCAGGGATCCGCACCCACCACCCCCCACCCCCCGACGGACAGACACATCGACCCCCCCACTAATATGCAATGGTTTTTGGTGCAGAAGCCGAGCGCCGCCGCGTACCGCCGACTCCACGCTAGCGCCGTCGCATGCCTGTCCGCCGCCGCTGCCGCTCCTCTTCCTGCGCGGCGCGGCAGACGACGCCATTTGAAGCGGAGCGCTCCGGGGCTTTTCGCGCCGCGGCGGCCGGGCGGCAACAGCCGCGCGGCTGAGGAGGAGCCGGACACCGAGGAGCGGAGCGCCGCCGCTGTCCTGCCGCGCGGTGGGGACGTCGACTCGGAATACGCGCGGCTGCTGGAGCTCGTGGAAAAAGCGGGCGAGAATCCGGGCGTGGAGCCGGGCTTCCTGCTCCTGCTCCTGTCTATGGTGCAGATCGGGGCGGGTGAGCACTGCCGAACTGAGTCCAACAGCTGGCCGGCTCTGCTGGCATGCAGGCAGGGGGGTGGACCAGCTCCCATGCGATGGGTGAATTTTAGGCTGCCGCATCCGGATAGCCTCTCTTCCTCCTCCACCCCCTCTTCTTCTTCTTCCTCCTCCTCCTCCTCCCCAGTCTCGGCCAAATCCATGCGGTTTATTTGGAGCAACATCTTCAGCAAAGGATCGCATATGCTGCAGTGTCTTTGTGGCAGGAGCCTCAAGAAAAACAAGAACCCAACTGGTGAGTTGGAGCGCTTCTCTTCATTCTGCACACAAATTGTTATTTCAGGGAATTGGGGACTTCATCGGGTGTTAAAGGTGCGCGCGCCTGAGTGGAGCTGTGTGTGTGCGCGCGTGTATTCCCACTGCACTGTTGGACGGGTTGGTGGTGTTGCTCTGCAATCGCAGTTGTGCAGCACGTGAGCGGGAGGGGATTGGTAGGGGGAGAAGTACGGGGGGGGGGGGGGGGGGGTAACTTATTAGCACAGATAAAGAATAAAGTAAAGTGTGCGTGCGCGTGATGCTGCAGGAGTCTTATGCAGCATGCAGACCCCTTCAAGCTCCAATAGCCTGCATGATTAAGCAGCACGTGGCCTTTTTTTAGACTCTGGACCATTAAAGTGATTTTTTTATTTACTACTTCAGCCTCAAATCTCTTCATCTCATCAGACCATCAGACCGGTCTGTTGTGGTGAGGAACATCTCATCTCCTGATGCCCCAACGTCGTGTTTAGCTTCAGTCTCTTCATCATTTGATGCTCAGGTGTCCATAAATCAGCAGACATCACAGATTTTAACTTGATTTCTCTTGGAAAATCAGCAAGTTTAATCTATTCACATTTTTGTACTATCAAAAAGTTTTTCAATTTTTATTTCTTAAAAAAATGAGTCCACTTTTACGCTGTGATAGAGTTGCTGTCCATTTTTTAAAGAATGATTTCTCGGTTTCAGTTTTTGTTCTGGGTTTTGTTAGGAGTTTTATAAGGAGTTCCTCAAGGCTCAGTTTTAGGTCAAATATGGAGTTCCTCAGGGCTCCATTTTGGTTTGCTTATATACAGTGATCCTGCAGATCGTTTTGATGTTCCTTTTTAGCTTCTTGTTGGAAACAAGAATATTCCTATGGTTCCAGTTTTATTCCACGTTTTAGGCTTATGTATGGAGTTCTCCAGGGTTCCATTTTTGGTCCACTTTTTATATACAGGGATCCTGCAGGGTGCTTTGGAGTTCCTCTGGGATAAGTTTTCATCTTTTTTTGGAGTCTAATAGAGTTCAGTTTTAGTTCCAGTTTTTTTCAGGAGTTCCTAAAGGATCAGTTTTTGGTAAATTCTTTACATGACGTTCCTCAGGGCTCAGTTTTTTGTCCATTTGTATATGGTGATTCAGCAGATATTTTTAAGTTTACCTTTGTTTTGTTTCTGGCTGTTTTTAAAAACTAAAAGATTTCCAGGGCTCAATTTATTTGCTTGTTTTATTTGGAGTTCCTCACGGCTCAGTATCAGGTATGGAGTTTCTCAGGGTTCCGTTTTGGTCCACATTGTTTGAGGTGCTTTGGAGTTCCTGTGATTAGTTTTTGGCTCTCTTTTGGAAACAAAATCATAGGATTTAGTTTTAGTTCCACATTTAAAAGGAGTTCCTCCTGGCTCAGTTGTAGGTAAACTTTTTTTATGGAGTATATCAGAGTTCCTTTTTATATGTTGATATTTCTCTCCATCATTTTAAGCTCAGAAGTTCATAAAACAGCAGTTCTTCTTTCTCTTGGGTATTTTCTTGGAGTTGGTGTGATTACTGTCATTTAAAAACCAAACAAATGTTTTTTTTTTATAAATATAAAGCAACTTAAAGTGGGTGGCTGTAAGTTTAGTCCATCAAAATGTGTGTCAAATCAAAAGGTTTTTCACTTTTTATTTCTTAAAAAGATATAAAAAAAACTCTCAACATCAAGTGAGCTGATCAATTTCAGATGAAAGTTTCTGGGGTCGGATAAGGTCATGCACCAAAGCCTTGCTCCTTGTCCTTGGATGGCAAACAGTCATTTCTTCCTGACATGGCTCATTACAAAGCATCGTCAGTCGGATTTGAAGCTGATGCGTGAAAAGCACAAGCTGGCACAAATTTCAGCACCACGGATAGCTACAAGCCATCTCTCTCTCTCTCTCTCTCTCTCTCTGTTCAGCCCAACTTCTGTCAGTGAAACCTGCTTTTCTGTTAGAGGTGGCTGTGAAGAAGTTTTTAATGTTCTTGTTAAACCTGTCCAAGTTTCAGAGGCACATTTTTGTCTCTAATGATCCACCTCAGGTCTTTACAGTCATTAGAACTCTCATTTGCTTGTATTTGGTTTTATTGAAACACATTTAGAAAAAGAAAAAAAAAACCTTTGACAACAAAACAGCAGTTAGAGCCAGATCTATCATCTGTCTTACAGATTAAAAAGGCGGAAAGCAAACAGATGGTTTTGCTAACTACAAAAACTTTTATTATCTTCCTGTCAGAACATCACAGCCTGCAGTTTGTAAAGCGTCACACAAACTGTTGTGTTATTGTTTCCTCTGGGCTCCTGTGTACCCGTTTCACAAACCAGCTTAGAGCCATCGACTTGCAGCGTTTGTGCGTTGGGTTGGTTTGTTGCCTGCAGCCCTGTGATGCTTCCAACACTGCAGTGGGGTGGAGTTAAATGGACAGACTTCAAGGTGCAGTTAGTAAACTCATCAAAAAGGAATGAATTCCTTTCATTTTTTTTGTCAAATTTGTTTTTTTAGTAATTATATCCTCACTAATTGTATTTTTTTTTCTTAGCTGGCAACTTCAGAAGCTTATACTCAAGTAATTGTAATGGTTTGTCCTTCATGTACGCATAAACCAACAACTTGTTTTATTCAGTCACTTTCTTCCTTAATCAGTGATGCCGGGATTCCATTTTTTTATTTTAGTGCATGTTTATTGTTTTTGCACAGTGCAACTACTTTCTGAAGAATTGAGAAGCAAAAGAGTTTCCCTGACTCAGCATCTGTGAGTCTTTTTTTTTTTGTGTGTGACTTGCATTTTGGAGTGCTAAGCTTTTGAGTACTAAGGGACGCACTTGTGCATAAATCCCAGTGATCAACAGTCTCTTCAAAGATGACTGGTCATTTTTTAAAAGTTTCATTTTTTTCTAATTATGTAAGAAAACTTTCACTTTGACTTGAGTTTGCTTAAGATTACTTTCATAGCTGAAGTAACTTTTCCATATATGGAGTTCCTCCAAGTTCTCTCTTTGGTTCACTTTCTTTAGCGATCCTGCGGGATGTTTTGGAGTCCCCCTGTGGTCAGTTTTGGCCCTTTTTTGTAAACAAAGTCTAAAAGGGTTCAGTTTTAGTTTCATGTTTTATAAGTAAATTTTCAAGGCTCAGTTTTAGGTAAACTCTCTATGAGGAGTTCCTAAATTCTCCGTTTGTGATCTATTTTTATTTGGGAATCACGCAGGCTGGAGTCCCTCTAGGTAAGTCCCCTAGTGTTCAGGTTCAGTACCTTGCTTTTCATGGAGTTCCTCAAAGCTTAGTTTTTGGTTCACATTTTGTGGCCACATTTAGTATCAGGCATTCCTTAGAATTTAAATTCAGTTTTTTTTTCAGTTAACTTTTACACTGCAGTTTTATATCTTTTCTTTGTTTGTGGAGTTCCTCAGGGGTCAGTTTTGGTTCCACGATTAACGAGAAATTCCTTAAGGCTCATTTTTTTGAACCACTTTTTATGTAGAAAGTTGTTCAGGGTTGTTTTTAACTCCCACATCCAGGAGAACTTCCAACAGGTACAGAGGGAGGCTGGTACCATTGAGTCTGAATGGACCATGTTCTCCACCTCCATTGTCTCTGCTGCTGTTCGGAGCTGTGGTCGCAAGGTCTCTGGTGCCTGTCGTAGCGGCAACCCCCGAACCCGTTGGTGGACACCGGAAGTAAGGGGATGCTGTCAAGCTGAAGAAAGAGTCCTATCAGGTCTGGTTGGCTTGTGGGACTCCAGAGGCAGCTGGCAGGTACCGGCAGTCTAAGCGAGCTGCGGCTCAGGCTGTTGTGGAGGCAAAAACTTGGTCCTGGGAGGAGTTCAGGGAGGCCATGGAGAAGGACTGTTGGTTGGCCTGAAGAGGTTCTGGAAAACCATCCAGCGCCTCGTGAGGGGAAAGCAGTTTTCTGCAGGCACCGTTTTAAGTGCAGGTGGGGAGCTGCTGACTTCAACTGGTGACATTGTCAAGTGTTGGAAGGAATACAGGATCTCCTCAATCCTGCTGACATGCCTTATCTTGAGGAAGCAGAGGCTGAGAACTATGGGGTGGGGCTGTCCATCACCCGCTCCTTAAAGCAACGAGGTATGACATGGATGAGGTACAAGTCCTCCAGTCTCTGGATGCTGTGGGAGTGTCTTGGCTGAAACATTTCTGCAGCATCGCGTGGCAGTCGGGAACAGTACCACTGGACTGGCAGACAGGGGTGGTGGTTCCCCTTTTCAAGAAGGGGGACCGGAGGTTGTGTACCAATTACCGGGGAATCACACTCCTCAACCTTCCTGGGAAAGTCTATGCCAGGATACTGGAGAGGAGAGTCCGGCCGATAGTCGAACCTCAGATCCAAGAAAAACAATGAGATTTCAGTCCTAGTTGTGGAACTGTGGACCAGCTCTACACCCTCTTTAGAGTGCTGGAGAGTTCGTGGGAGTTCGCTCATCCTGTCCATATGTGTTTTGTGGATTTGGAGAAGGCGTTCGACCGCGTCCTCCTTGGTGTCCTGTAGACGGTGCTCTGGGAGTATGGGGTCCGGGGAGCCTTACTCAGGGCTATCCGGTCTCTGTATGACCAGAGCAGGAGCTTGGTCCGCATGTCCGGCAGTAAGTCAGTCCTGTTTCCAGTGGATGTTGGACTCCGGCAGGGCTTCCCTTTATCCCCGGTTCTGTTCATAGTCTTTATGGACAGAATTTCGAGCTACAACAAGAGTCCAGAGGGGGTCTGGTTTGGTAACCACAGGATATCCTCTCTGCTCTTTGCAGATGATGTTGTCCTGTTGGCTTCATTGAACCAGGACCTCCAGCATGCACTGGAACGGCCGAGTGTGAAGCGGCTGGGATGAGGGTCAGCACCGCTAAGTCTGAGGCCATGGTTCTCGACCGGAGAAAGGTGGTTTGCCCTCTCTGGGTGGGTGGAGTGCTCCTTCCCCAAGTGGGGTCTTGTTCACGAGTGTGGGAAGATTGGAGCGTGAGATCGACAGGCGGATTGGTGTTGTGTCCACCGTCATGTACCGGTCTGTTGTGGTGAGGAGAGAGCTGAGTCAGAAAGCAAAGCTCTCAATTTTACCGGTTGGTCTACGCCCCAATACTCACTTATGGTCATGAGCTCTGGGTCATGACCCAAAGGACAAGGTCCCGGATACAAGTGGCCGAAATGAGCTTCCTCCGCAGGGTGGCTGGGCGCTTCCTTAGAGATAGGGTAAGAAGCTCGGTCACCCGGGAGGAGCTTGGAGTAGAGCCGCTTCTCCTCCACATCGAGAAGAGCCAGTTGAGGTGGCTCGGGCATCTGGTTCGGATGTCTCCTGGACACCTCCCTGGAGAGGTGTTCTGGGCATGTCCCACTGGGTGGAGACCTTGGGGAAGACCCAGGACACGCTGTAGAGACTATGTCTCTCGGCTGGCCTGGGAACGACTCGGGGGTCACACCAGAGGAGCTGGAGGAAGTGGTTGGGGAGAAGGAAGTCTGGGCATCTTTGTTTTGACTGCTGTGGAAGATGGATCGATGTTCAGGATTCATTCGATTCTACTGAATCTTCAAATGTACTAATTTACATGTGATGTCTGAGTTCTGAGAATGATACCCAGCTGTTTTCATCTGGGATTTTTTGGAAAAACAACCAGAAACTTTGTTGTTTCTAAACAGTAAATAAAACTAATTACATTTTAAAAAATCAAAAATTCAAATTCATGTAGATTCTTCAGTCCAGTCAAACCTCAGGAAACTACAGCATTCAGTTTACTTTCCAATGTCTTAATGCTGTTATCCAAAAACAAAATGTTTCTTTCATTGAAGAAAACATTTGAAAATAACTTTTTTTTAAATTAAAGATGATCTGAATGATGATTATTCAAACACGATACTGGCTTCCCAGTTCTGCACCTCCTAAATGGATTTTATTGTGAAATATTTCATTGAGTTGAATGGGCAGAAGATTTCAATCTCTGAAAACGTTCTGAAACATCTGAATGGAGAGTTGTCAATGGATCTGTTTCCTCTGCATGAACCGACTCCTTCATTGTTAAAGAGAATGAAGCTCCGTGTTGCTCATTGTCTTATGTCCCAGGTGATCCGCCCCAGATAGACACATTACCTCTTTTTTTTAGAGCACTGGAAAGCGTGCGCTCTCATGCACTCACTTGCCAGCCCACCTTCTTTGGAGAGTTGCCATTAAGGCATCATGCTTTATATTTTATTCAAACTCTGGAGTACAGCAGCGTGGTTTATCCCAGCTTCCATCTGCTTCTGGAAATGCTCACAGACATACTAACCAAACTCATAATTCCAGTAGAATCTGTGAGGATTTTCTTTGTTTTCACAGGATTGTTGCAGCTGAAATGCATCAAAAATGTGTCTCTCTGTTTGAACTGGCGTGTTTTAAGCTCTGCTGCTTTGTTCAAACATGATGAGTTGGCAAAAAGGCAGGAGTCACAGTGATGGTGTCCTCTGAAGTCACCCTTGGGCTGTGTTTGGTTGGGTGTTTGAGTGCTCATTAGCTCATGGCCTGAATTCACTAAGTCTGCAGAAAGTCTGACGACTTTGCAGCTCTGATCTGCTTCAGTCAAACTCAATGTGAACGTTATTTTATGTAACGCAGCCCCAGAAAACGAGGTAACAAACTTTCAAAACAGGCTTTCATCCATGTCTCATATATTACGTGTAATGAGGTGGATGTTTAGTTGCTTACATTATTATTATTATTTTAGTAATCTAATGTTTTAGAAATGATCACTGAGACAGCAGACAGTTAAAATAGTTTAATCATAATTCAATTTAATCCAGGTTAATGAAATTAAAATAAGTTATGGCGTACGTTTAAAAACAGCTGACCAAAGTGCTGTACAATCCCTCATTAAAATCATACAATAGAAGACACAACTATCAAAAACGCAAATAAAATAAAATTTAAACCTAAAACTGAATACAACAGAATACCATGGTCACGTATGATAGGAATAAATATAAAATCAATTATGACACCTTTAATCTGGTTATTTTTTAGCATTTTAATCCTTTTTCATTAGGAAGGGACTATGTTATATGCGGTGTGACGTGTTGTCATGGTAATATGCAGCTGGTGTATGAGGACTAACCAGTGAACGAAAATGGTTTATCTGCTAAATTTTATGTAAAGTGATCCAAAGCATCATTTTAGAGGGAAGGTTTATCTCTTACCATTTGTTTTTGTTCAGATGATACTTAACGTTTGTTTCAAAGAAACAAAGTCCACTGGAACTTCTTTTTTAGGTGTCCATCATCACTTTTTAATGGACACCCTGCAGCCAATCAGAATCGAGTATTCAGCCGGACCAAGGCATAAATATCATCAGAACAGTGAAATACCACAATATATTAAAGATTAAAACATTACATAATTGCTAAATAGTAACATCAATGTTATCCCCCTTTTTTTGAAATGGTGGCTTTTCTGTTAATTTTATCTCCATAGCAACCATTTAATATTTTGGTTGCCTGGGGTGACGAACAGATCTATGTAACATTTAGAAGAATCAGCAAAAGTATAGCTTTTGATTTGCTTGGCAACAGAGGTTTTTTGTTGATCATGACCACATTCCTGTTATGTTCATATTATATGTCATATCATTTTGTTCAGCTTGAGCCAACAATTCATGCATTCAATTTTCACAATATTTCAGTAAAAAAAATGTGCGAGCAAAAAGGAAATGCCACTTTTGAGAGCTCGTCGTGCTAACACTGATAAAAATATACACATTTTAAAATCTTTTCTCAAGTAGCTTCCCAATGATGCTCGAGGAGTTAGGAGGTGATAGATCAAACTCCCTAGGAGCAGTTTAAATTTGGAGAAGATACAAACAGTGAGTTTCTTTCCTTTTAATTCAAAATGACGACCTTTGCCTGTTATCAAACGTCGACAAATCTTAACCTGGTGGCATGTGTGTGACGTTTTGAGAAAATCTGGTGCGACAGTCCTTGACTGCTGCTGCGAGACAGAAATATGATGGAAGGATAAATATTCCCACACTTTTGTGTGGATCTAACAGTGTGTCGCTCCTCCAATAACACTGCAATAATATGAATCAGATGTTAAAAATTGCTCTGAAAACTTTGTTTTTTCATATTTAAATTAAACTATCTGTAAGACTTTTTAGTTTTGGTGTGATACACATTTGATGCACTTTACAGACTCACTCTGATCATCTTTTCCTCTATTTAAGAAAAAGGGAAATCAAAGGTGCTTCGATTTGAAAATAAAAAGAGTACAGGCAGTTTATTATGTAGAATCACAAAGGAGGTTCCTCAGGGACCCGTGTTGGTTTTACAAATGTTACTTCTGTTTTGTTGACACAGGTTTGGCTTTGGTAAAAGTCTGGAGTATTTGAGGTAAAACTGAGCTGGATGGTTTGAAAAATCCCCAGAGACGATGACTTAACACAACAGCATAAAAAACCTTATCAGTTATTTGGAAAAAGACACATATAAAGCCCGCCCCCTTTCCATCATCCGTCTGCGAACACTCTCCCCTGCTAGCTTACAGCCCCTCACAACCCCAAGCTAACATTACTGTTGCAACAAAAATGGTGAGCAATGTAGAAACTATCCAGCTGTGCAGATCTGACCCAGATTCCAGCTCAGATGAGGAAAACAAAGACGTACATGGATCTCTTTGTCTGCAAGTGGATGCATCAGTGGAGCAAAGCAGGGAGCCTCTGGCTTGCTGTAGTCGCTTTTACACCACACCTACAAACTTTTTCAAGCAATATTTTTGCGTCTACTCCTGATTCACAACAATTTGAATAAAGACATACTCAGAAATACAGTTTTAATCTTAATTTTCTGTACACGTCCTCTATCATCAGAAAAAAATCCCACAAGCCCCTGTTAAAACACCAGAGAATGGTGGCATCAGCTGACAGCAAAAGCTCAACATATCTACCATAAGAGGGCTGGGGGTTGCTGAGTGTCATTTTCCCAAGAGCTCTTAAAAAGCAGCAGGACATGAAAGGCTCCAGACAGACGTGTTTTCACAGACCTGCTGATAGGAAGCAGCCAAACACCTGATGGTAACTCTGTGTGTTTGCTTGAAAAAGTGCCCAATCGCAGACGCAGGACAGGATGCATTTCAGCATCCGCATGCTCACTCAGAAAGTTGGAGAAACGCATTAAAAACTGCATCAGAAATGCAAAAAAACAAACACAAAAACAAACTGCCCTCCTGCTGCTTATCTGAGCCCCTCTTCTCCATATCTCTGTTCTTCCCTCTTACTCACTCACAATTCAGATAAAAGTTGGCCGTCTGCGTTAACCCTTCACCTGATGACAGCCATGCCCAACACTATCCCCAGATCTGAGACTCGCAGGCTGAGTCTGGCGCTGTCTAGGTCCAGAGGATTTCAAAAGACTGGTTTCCAGTCTAAGTGTCATGGACTTTGAGGTGGTTCTGAGGGTAGCAGAGAGGAGAATCAGAGCTGCTCTGGGAAAAATAGAAGCAGGTAAGAAGAAACAACAGAAACGCTTCAGTTTGGAGGGAAAAGAAAGTTTTCTCTAGGAACAGCTTCCTAATGTTTTTTTCTGACAAAATCTTTTATCAGAAATTCAGCTTTTGCAGCAGTTTTGTTCAGATTCAGGTTTTCAGAACTGATTGTTGCCTAAAAGAATCAGTTCAAGCAAATTAAACAACATTTTGATAAAATTGAGGGGAAACACACTTTCTCTCTTTGTCTTTGAATTGTTTTTAAATAAAGAGTCGATCGTATTTTGTAACATTTTACGCAGCTGTTTCATTCTGTTTTGTTTGATTTTCTGAGTTTTGCCAAATATAAGATTTTGTTGGAACATTTCCAATTAAAAACATTACCTGAAACTCATCCAAATTAGGATTAACGGTTTGTTTTATTTAAACTACATTTTTAAATATCTTCAGTATGAATGTTACTCTTTTCAGTGTATTTTAATGTGTCTTTTTAAGGATAAAGGTTAATTATATTAGTTGATGAAATGGAAACATTTATGTCTTTTCTGTTTATTTTATTTCATTTCTTAACAGAAGTAAATGAATTAACAGTTTAAAGAATAAAAAGGAGAAAACATATTACTTTCCATTGCATTTTACTGTATTTTCTAACAATAAAAATAAATAAATTCACATATCAGAGGATAAAAATTGAGAAATGTAATTACTTTCAGTGCATTTTAGGCATATTTTAGAGTAAACGGAGACAAAATCACATAATAGAAAACAAAATTGAATAAAAAAAGTTTTAGTGTATTTTTGTGCATTTTTAAAAAATAATGAAAGTAATAAAATTACATAGAAGATCAAATGAAGACTTTGTTACTTTTCAGCGTATTTTAGAGCATTTTTAAGAGTAAAAGTAAATAAAATCATGATAGAAGTTGAAATGGAAACATTTTATGACTTTATGAAGTTTTGTTCATTTTTTTAAATAATAAAAGTTAATAAAATCATGTATTAGCAAATTTTATTAGCATTTGATGACTTTTTGGTGTATTTTAGTGAATTATTTAATACAAGTAAACAAAATCCCATTTAAAGATGAAATGGAAAAGTGTGACATCATTTTAGTGTATTTTGTTTTTTTTAAATTGTATTTTCATTTTTTATTACCATAAAAGTAAACAGAATCACACAGTAGAAGATGACATGGAGACGTTTTATGAAGTTTTATTGTAGTTTAGTGCGTTTTTTTTCTTTTATAAATAAAATCAAACACTAGAAGATGAAACAAAGAAACATTTTTACTTTTAAGTTACTTTTCCCTTTTCTTTGATCCTGTGCATCTTCGTTGTAAATTTTTAGGGCAAAGAATCTTTTATTTTGATTTTGTTCATTCAAATTATGACCTTTGAAAATTCCGGAAAAGTTCAGAACAAGTTATTCAGTAAAGGTTTATGCTTTCAGATGATCTGTAAGATTTATTTGTGAGATTCTCGCTCTGGACTGCTGGCAAGCTCCTTTCGCTTTCATGTATTTTCTTGAACGCACCTTTAGTGCAGAAGAAACAAAGATCTTCTCTGGAAAAAATGCTTTGAGAGGCTCATGTGGGATTTGGATCTGATGCAAACTGAGCAAATTCCTCCTCAGAGGCACATTTGGACTTTTAGAAAATGTTTGTTTTACATTTATAGCAAGATATTTATATTAATAGCACAACATTTTTACATCAAAAACCTACTTTTTTCCAGAAAAGCATATATAAGCCTACTGTCTTTGAGTCTAAACATTCAAATGGTCTTTAATCTGCTTTTTCACATACATGAATTGGGTTTGAAAATCTGTGTTTCGAACATCTATGAGGTAAAATGGTCGACAAATTACATGTTTTGTTTTAAGGAATAAAGTTTTCTTGTCATTAGGATTTCAAGCTCAGCCCAAACCCTTTCTGTTTCTTGCATTCCTCCTGAAGTATCACAGAGACACAAATGACCCAGTGAGTCACTCTGCATACGAAATCCTCTTGTGGCTTCCATGAGTGAGGCTCGGCTCTCCAGCATCTGTCGGCAGGTCTTTGATGCACAGCTGTCAGTGGATTTCAATGACTGAGTTTCCGCAACTATTTTTGAATGTTTTGAAGAATTGATGTGAGAATCTGTGGCTTTAGTTTTGTTTATTTGTGCTGTTTTGGTTTTTAAGCTCAGATGCTCCTGCTTTGAGTTTGGCATCTCAGCTGTTTCCCATCACTTATATCAATGGCTTCTCGTGTCTCCTGTCATCTTTGTTTCTTCTCTAATTTTTTATTTCTTGTGTTTGGTGCTTCTTCAGGTTTTGTCTTGTCTTGGCTCATTTGGTCCCACATTACTAGAAACCAGTTTTATCAGGCTGCTTTGAGTCACAAATGATGAGAGTTTTTACAGAAATATGCACAATTCTTTATTTTATTTTACGATTTTTTTAATTGTAAACACACTAGTTAAAAAAGCAAATAAATTAACTACTCAAAAACTACTGTAATAAGTAAACTGCATCCACTGCTGACTGGTATAGCTTCCCTTCACAGTCATGCTGTCTCACCATATAAAAGCCAAATTTGCTGCACAACATTTGTTTTGTTTTTTAATTTGATTTATTTCAATTATTTCACTAAAGATAATTAAATACTACCATAAAAAGTATATACAGAACACAGACACTTAATTTTCCTTTTAGATATAAAATGATCCAATGATTAGAAAAACAACCCTTAAATCTTAGAAGATGATGCCATTAATACTTATAATTATAATGTTTTTTTTTGCCGTAATGCATGCGGTTCACACGTCACATTACTGTTGATTCATTAAATAAAATGATGATCAATTAAAGTCAAGTTGAGTTTCAAATGACCAGCTAAAAAACCGGTTTTCTACTTTTGTTGAATACATTATGCCATAAAAAAAGTGAAAAAGTGACAGGTCTTCAACAAATTTCCTAATTTTCCTCAAATAAACTAAGCAAAAAACAACCCACAAATCCATCAAGACTCAGCTTATTTGCTTTTGTGTCTCTCCTGAAATGACTATTTCTGTCCCACGAGGAAGGATGATGGCCTTTGATGTATTTTGCGCCACAGTTTGGACGCCGTTCCGTGATAGCTTATGGGATTCCTCAATGTGCTGAGTTGCTGAGCTCGCCATGTTGTCATTATTGCGGAGAGGGGATTACGGCGCACAGACAGACTCACACTTCTACAAACTCGTGAGTGAAATAGATTCATTTTCTCGGCGTGAAATTCAACCTCGAATATAAAGCCTTCAGTTGTCCAGGATTGCATTGTCAGGAAGTGTAACCCGGGTCCTTGAACTTTGGGGGCCCGTCTGCATTTTGTGATAATAATCAATTTTGGTAAGTCAGGATAAACATGGGGGAGCATCAAGAGGTTGAAAGTATTGATGGGAGTATTGAAATACATTGGTATGGACTCCTCTATTACTGCATCAATTACTACATTATAAATGAGAAGATAAAAGTGCATGTGTCATTTCTAGATATTATTTTGTGATCCAGTGTTTTTTGCCAAAACACCCCCCTGTCCACAGCATGTTGAACTGTTCCATCAGTCATGTGAGCAGAGGAGTTGGGAGTTGTGCGTTACCTTTAGCAATAATGCAGCACGAGTAGGTAATTTTAGAAAGACGGTTTTGTATTTTTAACCCTGTACAATAAAGTTGTACGTTTTTTTATTTTTTTTACAAATAGCTTGAGGATAAATATTCATCAATATGAAACTCCTTGTGATCGATGTTGGTCATTGTTTTCGAATTTTGAAAGTGTCGTTTCACCATCACTAGTGCAAAGTGCTCTGATTGGCTCAAAATCTCAGAAAAATGATTGACATGCCAGTTGACCAATCAAAGGCCTTTTTCTTAATTATGTTTCATACAGTTTCTGTTGTTGAAAGTGACAGTGAAATCAGTGGATAAAAACCTCATTTCAGTAAATTCAGATCCTAAAAAAATTAATGAGCAGCAAAGGGAGCAGGAGATGCAGCTCATGACGAGACTTTTCTGTCTGAACGCTCGACTGATTTTAGAGACAACTTCATAGAGCTGCTCAAACTCACACAGTATTTCAGATTAAGTCGTCAACTTTAGGAAGAAATGTCACAGTAATAAATCAGCTTTTCTGGTCTGGTCAACAGAGCTGCAAACAAAGTTAAAAACTGATCGTTATGATTCAGTGAAGAAATAATTACAATCTATGTATCTATAATAATCTATCTACAAAAAATCGACTGAATTGTCAACTCACTTTGAATTTGAGACGTCAGAAATCCGATTTTAGCACATTTATACCATAAATGGTAAATGGCGTTTACTTATATAGCGCTTTTCTAGCCTATTGAAGGCCCAAAGCGCTTTACAATCACAGACCCATTCACACACACATTCATACATTGACGGTGGCTCTGCTGGCGCCAACCTTCCATCATAAGCAATGTGGGGTTCAGTTTCGTGGCCTTGGGCAAGACACATGCACCACGGCCGCCCATAATGTAACCTGTAGACAACCTCGATGATTTAACAGCTGAAACATGCTCATTTTTGACTTTTTATTTCACATAAATAAAATAAGTGACAACAGTTTGTGTTACAAGCTGGGAAAGTCTTCTTCAAAGATTTGTGTTTTACAATAAGAAATATTATAAAAGCAGAAAATTAGGTGAAAATGGAATGAAAAATAACAGAGACAGTAAAAACTTGTGTTTAAAAGAGTCAAAATAAAAGGATAAGTTTTTTGAAACTGATCTATTCTAATAGAAAATAAAAACTTTTCTTAAAAGAAAAGTTTTGTTTTGGAATAATAAAAATCCAGCAGAGCAGAATGTTTATTCCTTTCAGACTGTTAAGAACAGGTTGCACATAAAAAAAAGGAAATAATGTGAATCGTTAATTGACATCTATGAGAGGGCCTTAAAAAACAACCTTTTTTGTGGCCCTGCCGTCAGCGATCAGGGCCACAATCAATCAAGCCATCTAAAAAAAAAAAAGCTTTATTGACATAAATGTAGTTCAATTATGAAGTTCACGACACTTTATTTATTTCGGCTTTTAAATGATGTATTAGATTAAATTAAATTATTAAATGATTGTTTTTATACAATAAAAAGTCAATACAAACTAAATTAGGAGATTTTTAAAACATTTTATTTAGAAAAAAAGAGGAATTGATGATAAGCCACTCCTCATACTAAACACAGTTGCAAAGCTGTTCTCCTTTGTTCTTTGTTCTGGTCTGGAGGAAGAACAAAATGCATTTTGAAGTTGTTCTGTCAGAACAACAGTTTTTTAAAATATGTTTATATATATATAAATATATATATATATATATATATATATATATATATATAAACTGAAAAGAGATAAAGATGCTTTAAAAAATCACGAGAATTCTTGGAAAACAACCTTTAGATCTATAAAAATAAAGAAATAAAAGCAAACCTATGAAAGACAAAAGTTTAGACTTCAGGAACTTTAAGAGACTTAACAGCTGACCTGCATTTTGGACATTTTTTGCATAAACAAAACAATTATTTTTGTAATTTTTTGTACATTATTATTTCCATTTCCACATTACAAACTGTCAAAAAATGAATGAGACCAAAATCTCCCAAGGGGGATCAGAGAAAAAATTCAGAATCCACTAACAAAACTGAGACACACGTGTGGGGGATATCCAAAGGAAGATTGGAAATCATTATGGGATGGTGACAACCTACTGCTTAGTGACCATTTTGTGGCAAAGTTTTGAATTTGTCGATTTTCGTGTTTCCCAACAATATAGGAAAAGAAAAGTCATAGAAACATTTTATCAAGTCGCAGAATTCATAAAACAGAACCCTCATTTGTTTGGATCTTTTATGCAAAGTCATTTGATTAAATAAGAACAAACTTTTATAGTTTTGTTATAAAAATGTGTCATAGTGCATAGACTAAAGTCATTTTGCCTTAAAGATGAGAGAAAAGAGTACTTTAGAAGCTTTTCTTTTCTCCTTTGTTTTATCCTTTTCTTCTTCTTTTTTAAAACAGATTTATGCTTTGAATTGTTTTATAAAATGATTCCAATGCAAAATCAATCAAGTTCTTTCAAAATTCCATAAATGTTTCGGTTTTTAATGTTCTCATCGTATTCAATTTCATGTTAGCTTAGTTTTTTGTTCCCTAAAAACAGATGCAAGCTGAAATCATCTGCCTGATATTTGTTTTTTGTCTTTCTAAATGTGATTTCCTCCAGTTGGAGGCTGCTTGCAGCTCTCATGCAACGCGTGACCTGCCTGAAATGTGACTCAGTCATTAAAGAAAGGTCAGCGAGTCGCGGTGATGCAAACATCTCAGAGCCACAGGAGGAAAGTCTGTAGAAAGAAGGGAGAGCGGTGGGCGGCGCTGAGATCACAGTCGAGCCGGCACTCCTCTGACCCAGATCACTGCAACACCACCGCAGTGGGAGGGAGAGAATTACTGAGAACAGAAGTATAATTTATCCCTGACATTTGGCCGGTTTGAGAGCTGTGAAAAGGTTAATTAACCGTCTGAAATAAAAGATGAACGCTGCAGTGAGAAAGAGCAATGCCCTGGTTTGACTCAAAGCTCAAGTGATCGGCTTTTGAACATCAGGGTTTGCATTTCAACCAGCTGACTCATCAAAACAGTAGCGGACATAACATTTTGGAGGACCAGGGAAAGGCAGGGGTTCTCTGTGAGAGAAAAATCTTTGGATTTGGATGCTCTAATTGTGGTTGTTGCTGTTTTTTTTTCTTCTGGTCAAAACCTTTTGCTGCCCTATAGACAGGGCTCTTCACTGGACTACAGGCTAATCAGTTAATACTCCATCTATCTTCTAGTCCAAGCAGAGATCCCCAGACCTCCATTTCTATTTATTTTACATCAAAATTCAAATTTTATCTTCAACTTTTATTACATTTGTTTCGTTGTAAAAATATATCTATCTATACTTGCCTAAAGTATGAAAATAAACTTTTTCAAATGTCAACTAATTTAACAGATTTCTGAACTTTTATTGATTCTAATCAGTCCTGAAACTGGACTTTCAAAAAACATTTTGTTTAATCAAATTTGCTAAAAATTTTGTGGCAAAGTGTGAAATTTTTATACATTTTCACACGATATGGAAAAAGAAAACTTTTGTTCATAAAAAGTCACACACATGCCGCCAGGTTAAGACTACAACCACCATTGAAGTTTTGTTGACCTTTGACCTTGGAAAGAGGCTGCCATCTTGAATTTTCAACAAAAAAGAAATAAATGACCATTAGGACCTGCTACAGACTGAAACTCCTCGATCTATCCCCTCCTAACTCCTTGAGCATCATTGGGAAGGTAATTTGGAAGAGACTGTTGGATTTAGAAGGTGTCGATTTTGAACGACGGTTGAGTGGCGAGCTCGCAAAAGTAGCGTTTCCCCGTCGCTCGCACATTTTTTACTGGAATATAGTGAAAATTGAATGCTTGAATCGTTTGCTCATTCTGAATTAACGATATTACATAAAATATGACTCTATTAGGAATGTGGGCGTGATGAACAAGACACCTCTGTTGCCAAGAAAATCAAAAAATTGAATTTTGCCGATACTTCCAATAATTACATCTTTGTCACCTCCTCTATTATAAGATTCAAGAAAACTATGTACAACTAGAGCAACTCAAAGCTTGAAAATTCTTATAGATTATTAGGCTGTCACTAAATTAATTAAAATGGAAAAGATCGCAACGCTTACAAGGATAACGTCACACATGTGATTGATTGAGGTTTAAAAATACAAAAATCACAAACAAACCTAGAAAATACACTATAAACCGGGTCTGCTTCTCTTAGTAGAAACTAGAAATGTGCCACCAATATTTTAGAACTGCATCTAACATGAAAAGAAAAATGGAACATTCTTACAAAATATTTAGCCCAAAGTAGAGAAGATTGAAGCTGGACATTTTTAACGCAATTTCTGACAACAAGCTGAGGAACTACCACAAAGTAATTCTAAACATACTGAGAATACGAAACAAATAACTGGATATATTACAGATATTTAAATAACGTGACGGCAGGTCATCATGTCGTGTTATGCTATTTTAATGACAGCATGAGTGAAGGAATTATTTAAAATCTGCTTGATGAGAGTGAATACAAAATAATATTTATTTAGCTGCATTTAATGTACAAATTAGGTTTGGATTAACTAAACGTTTAAAGTTCAAGTTAACAATAGCCGTAGCCTAACTCTTCAAATATTATTGTGCATGTTTAATAAAGTTCTCTTTGGCTTAAATAATGACATGAACAGTGGTTAATATCATACCTTTGAACGTTTCACGTTTCTCTTGGAATGCTTTCCTCTTTTTTCTAAGTTGGGCGCCGGACAGTTTTGTTCTTTTCTTTTTATTGCGAGTTAGCATCCTCTGACATCAACTACCGCTTAGCATCGCATCAGCTCGGACTAAACCAATATTTGTTGTGATTGATTTGAGAGATTGTAATTGAGTTTTAAAATTAAATTGATGGTGAATGTAATCTGTAATTTGGTGTGATGAATTAAAGTGGTTTGATTTTTAAGTAATTTGAGCTTGATTGGTGTTTGACTGAAAAATGTTCCCAGTTACCTGTATGTGACCCACATAGCCACTGGTAAATTGCGCCCCCTCTTACAGTTTTTGACTTGGTACATTCCACAGTGTACCGCAATGAGGTAAGGGCGCCAGTTTGAGGGTTGTGCAGCAGAGGGCGCTGTTTGACGTTCTAATTCACCTTCAGATAACAAGAACAGGCGCGCTGCGTTATTCATATTAAAGAAACAAAATGATTTTTTTCCCCTCGTCTGTGCCGCCCACTGGAAAATGCCTCCCTGGGCGACCGCCCACATCACCCATTTTAAAAACCGCCACTGGATGGATGGATAGATGTTTTTAGTCATGTCTGACAGCTTCATTTCAGTGATGAAGTTAAGAATCAGTTTTCAGAATGGCGTTTGCTGGTTTAAAGGGTGCATTCACACTGCACTTTTCAGAGTGGACCAAAAGAACTGGAAACCATTTTACTTTTTTAATGTTTCATGTTTTTTAATTTTTAACTATTATTAAAACGAGGAGCGTGTTATTACTCGGGCTAAGAAAAACACTTTACAGAACAACATTTTACAGAATCAAAAATATTTAAAGTGATCATTTGATCTGATCTGGTTTCATTCAGATTCAATTACTAACATGTTTTGAGGCAAAAACTAAAAATGTTAGATTTTCTTCTGTTCTTTACGGTGTCTTGAACTGCAAAACACACTTGGATTTGGTTTTAACACAAATTAACTTTTTTTGAGAATTTTCTAAAAAGCTTCACAGTTTTTCCTGACATTTATGCCACATTTTTAGCTTTTAGTGCCCTGCTTGAGAAAGTCTAAACTAAATTTGCAAACCTTTAGCTTTAAAAAGCAGTTCCACGCCTGCAGTTACATTTATAACATTTAGCTCCACATTTCACTGTGAGGCGGTAGTATTTGGGTTTTATCACACTTCACTTGTAAAGTTTCCATCTCCTGACTTAACCTGAAGAGAGCTTGAGGCCGACAGGAGAACATCTTGCAGAAACGATGGGAGAAGAGGAGGAGCAGGGAGTCGTGGGAGGAAAGAAGCGTTTGTGCAGATCGTGAATTTTTCACGCCACCCGTCTTCTCCTCCCTGATGTTACAAAAGAGGGATGAAGAGAGGAGGCGAGGCAAACTCTGCAGTCTCCCTCTGCATTCATCAGGTGTTCACTCACTCCTGTCGGAGACCCACCTGCGTCACTAATCACTTGTTGCCAAGGCAACAGTGGATTTCCCCGTCTGTGTGCGAGCGCGTGTGGGCGGGGGCCTGAATTATGAGTCATCCTGCTGCTTCCAGAGCGGCTTTTCTCATTCTCCTGTCTGGGGAACACCCACCCACTTCTGCGCCTCCTTCTCCACCTTATTGCTGCATCAGCACCGCCTCCTTGCTCCTCAACTTTCAATCACATAGAACAAGGCTCGGTTTCCTCAAATGTCACAACTTAAGTGATGTTTAGGTTTTGCTTTGATTAGAGAGAAAAACAAATAAATCTTCTCCATTATTTCTCAGACAAAGAGAAGAGCGCCACCTAGAGGAAGGTGTAACTGACAGGTTGATGACGAAACCTTCAATTGCGTTAGAGGATCCTTCCTGATCCACATAAATCATTTAAACAAGTCTGTGTTGCTGCAGCTAAAACCCCAAAAAACTGATGCTTACTGAAAAACTGTGAACAAATTTTGCTGTCCTGAAACATCTAACCAAATTTGGAGATTTTTATTACAACCAAACCTTTTGTTTCTGCCATTTTATTTGGTACTTTCATCATTTTTCCTCATAATATCAGGTTAAAAATCTGCTTTTCATGTGATTCAAGTTCAGCAGTTACCCTGAAGATGCTTCCTTATTGGATTTTACGGTAAAAGATTTTTAGTACAGTTTTCAGGTGCTATCTTTTTACATTTTATACCTTAACATATCAATTGGAAATAATTTTAACCTTTAAATCAAACATTAATAAAGGTAATTTTTGCTGATCAGTTAAGAAGAAAGTTGAACTTCAGTAAAATTAACACAAAGCTACCTTAAAGGAAAAATATAAAACAATAAAAATAGCATATATTTTTAAAAGATGAAGGTTTTTCAGAGTAAGACAGAGTGAAAGTGTTGTTATGCTTTTAAATCTGTAGAGGGCGCTGCCGCCTCTTGACAGATCCACACGAGCTTTAAAAAGGATGAAATAATTTTAAAAAATAGCACAGCATAAATCAGATTTTTTTTAAATCAATTTTTACATTTTCATCTGTGCTGATCTCCATCTACACCTGCTCTGTGAAGCTTAAACATTTTGAAAAACTCTTCTTTCTGGAGTTTGGATCTGAAGGAGAGTTTTCCTTTTGAAGTCTAAATGCTGCTCTTTTTCTTGCCTTTCTGTTATATCACAAAAAGCTGCCAAAGCGATGAATTTTAATGTGACTGTGTTGTTGATTTATTCATGACTCTTTCACTTGGGCTGACCTGGATAAAAGTGTGGACACATTTCCCTCCTTACATAAACACACGGATGCATCAACACACACACAGTGTGATATTTCCCTCACGCATGCTGTTGGTGAGAAAGACTGGTGAGGAGGAGGCAGGTAGAGAGGGGAAAAAAAAGCTGGAATCCTGTCAAATATTTTGTTTTTTCACATATAAATGAATGAAAACAGAGTTCTGCTGCTGTTCTGTTGATGCATTTTAGGGTAAAAACGTTTACAAAAGATTTTTTAAGAAACTATTAAGATCAAAATGGAATATTATCCACGTTTACAGCTGAATTTCATTCATTCATGCATTGATGTTCTGATTGCTGTAACATCATTAAGACTTTCATCCAACCCCAATAGCCTTTTTGTCATAAACTGCCATAAATGCTCTAAGTCATGCTCTGCTGCCACCTAGTGGTGAGGGGAACATGCATTATGCGTGTGCGGGCTTTGCGGTCCATCATGCAGCACGCACATGCGAGCGCGCTTACACACACACGCTTAGAGGCTTAGAAGAAAGGTAAGATGTCCTGAACGCTGTTCATGGTGCTGAAAAGCTGCTTTAAATTTTTTTTTCTCATAATTAAAAAAAATATTAATGTCAAAACCACAAGCAACAAAAAACACAGAAATAAACGGATTATTAGCAAACCTGTAATTCTACTTTATCTTCGACACCTTCAGTAAAGAGAAAAAAAAGTGACTGGAATAGAACAAAATAACCTTTTTTGGGTTAATCCAACGCATTCTCTAGCAAAGCCTTTCTTCAAAACCTCCAGCAACTTAACCTCTAATAACACCTGTCATTCGCTCTAATTGCGTGAAAGTACCCAATGAAATACTCTCCTTTGATTGGTCATTTTGGCCCAAGAATTGTCATTAAAAAAGAAATACTAGGGGTTTTGGGGGGTGATTTGAATTGCATGTGATAAAACTTTAAATTACCTTTCTTATTATAAAAAAATATTAAATGCTATTTTTTGAAAGCACAGATTAGTAAGAGAATACTCCTAAATTGATAACATTAAAACAATGTTTCAAGAATGATGACCAACATATACATTTATGTATCATTTTAGCAATTACATTTGTTCTCTTAAGACACTTTTTAAGTTATATTTGTAAATTTGCCCTTTTAAAAAAGGGCTACAAATCCATCAAAGGAAAAGGCTTTTCTTTAAATGGATTTAAATTTCAGTCAAAGCACATAAAGAAGTTAGCACCGTATTTGTCAGTCACCGATTTTTCTAACTGTTCCACTTAAAAAGCTGAGTTTGGTTTTATAATGTTCATCATAGATACATTTCTTGATTTGACAGAATTTATTGTAGCAGAAAAACAAGGATTTGCACCCACAAACAATCAAGAATTCTATTCCTCACAGACCTGGTACTTCTCACTTAAGAAGCTCTTCTGTCCTCCATTGGTTACCTGTATCAATGTCACCTGCTTGAAGTGGTTATCTGTTTAAAGAACACCCCACCCCCTAAACAGTAAGACTGCAACCTCTCCACCATGACTAAGACCAAATAGCTGTCAAAGTACACCAGGAACAAGATTGTTGACCTGAACCAGATTGGGGTGAACCAATCTATTATAAACAATCAGCTTGATGAGAAGAGATCAAATGTTGGAACAGTTATTAGAAAATGAAACAAGATTACTGACAATCTCCCTCCACCTGGAGCTCCATGAAAGCTCTCATCTGGTGGAATAAATGATTTGAAGAATGATGAGGAAACCAGAACTACACGTAGGAACTGGTCCATAACCCGAAGAGATCTGGGACAAGGATACTAGAGTAGCACTCAACGTCGTCATGGATTCAAATCCTGCAGAACTCCTAAGATTTTAACCAAAAGAGGTCCAGAAATGGCTAAAGTTCTCCAGAGAACATCTGGATGATACAAAGGAGAACTGAGTTAAAGATGATGTGGTTTGATAAAACCAAAAGGAAACTTTTTGATATAAACGCCACAATTTTAGAGGAGGAAGAATGCTGAAGAACACCATTCCCTCTGTGAAGCACAGCAGTGGAAGCATCATGATCTGGGACAGTACAGTCAGTAAGAAGGAAAAGGATGAATTGAACCATTTATGGAGAGATTTTGGACAAAAACATCCTTCCATCAGAGAGAACATCGAGGATGAAACATGTCTGGATCTTCCAGCAGGATAGTGATCCCAAACATATCACCACAGCAACCAAGGAGCGGCTACATAAGAAGCATTCCACGGTCCTGGAATGTTCTTGTCTGTCTCTGGACTACACTCCAAACAGAGAGTCTGTGGAGGGAATTGACATCCTCAAAACATCACAGCTCTGGAGAAGATCTGCATGGAGGAATGGACCAAAAATACTTTTGTTCTATTTTCAGCTCCATTAAACAAACACATTATTTAAAAATCAAACCATGTGATTTCCTGGATTCTTTGTTTACATTCTGTCTGTGACAGTTGAAGTGTTTCTTGGTTGAACCTTACAGACCAAACTCAGAGTTTTAACACTCAGAATCTGCGACTGAAGACACTTTTTTTTGTCCTCAAACATTCTTACATTTTCTCTTAGTGCAAATTTCACTTTGACTGCAACCTTTAGAAAAGCTATCCAGGTGTAGGTTCAAAAGCAGCATTTTTGTTTACACATTTAAAGTGTACTTTTTTGTACTTACAATAGTTAATTGAAGATTAACACTTAAGAGCTTATTTTATAAAAGAGGAACAGTTTCTCACTGATGCTGATGTGGATTTTCTGTTATTTAAGCAACACTTAAACTAAAGGCATTTGGGGTAATTTTTTTGGCCCCCAAACTCATGTATAAACATGTAAACATAAATCTGAGGAATACGGTTATCTTTTATTCAATAATTTCGAATTGGACGTGACAGAAATATTTTATTTAAAAAAAAAAGGCTAAACTCTGATCTAAATGAGTGTTTAAAAAAATGTTCATCAGACTGCAGAAAACAGAGGCTTCATTTGTGCATCTTTGTTTAGTGTCCCAGCAACCTTTTATTTCAGGAGGGATTAAAAGCTTCTCATAGCTACCAGAGAGCTGAGCATGAAACATGATACCGTCCCACAGTTTGTTTAATGTTCTGAAAAGCGCAGCGTCTGACAGCAAACATGAGGATCAGACGCTGCTTCAGCTGTCGCTCACAGCTGAGAACCCCTGCGAGCTGAAGGCAGGACGGCCAAAGGCAGACGCGAGGCCGAGCTGCAGCTAATCCGCCCATCAGTCCAGGCCTGCTGCATTTTTAAAACCCTTTATCGAGACGGGCCCAGCTGAGCTGAATGCAGACAAAAGACAGGTGCTGTGAGCACAGGGGCCTCATCACCTGCCTTTGTCTTTATGAAACAACAGGCACTTTTATGAAAAACATGCAATACATCGCACATTCTGTAGTCAGATTTTTTTCACTTACTTTGGAGGATTTTGTGTATAAATTAACTTGTTTTCCATTTTCTTGAGGTGATTTTGTTCAAAATTGTACTTCCACTTTCATTTTAGAGCTAGTTCATTTCAGCTGTGAGCATCAGTAGATTGTTCTGCTGGTGGGAAATGGTTTTCTAGTGGTTTAAAGATGATTTTGAGAAGAATAAAGCAGAAAAGCTGCGTTCAAGTGTCAGTATAATATATAATATAGTATTACTATAATATAATAATACTATAATAAACAGCATAATATAATATGCCGGTTAATGCTGAGAGGAGCGTGTTGCTCCAAAGCTGTATTGATCCAAGGAGCGCTCCGACAACACAAACTACAAGCAACACTCAATGGAGCATCCGGTTATGCCTTTCAAAATAAGAAACTTTAAGTTTATGGCGATTTGTTTTTTAAATATATTTAAAAATTTAAATATATATTTTGTTTAGTTTGAAAGCAGACGGGATAGGCTCCAGCATCCACGTGGCGCCGAAAGGGAAATAAAATTGATGGACGGCTTTATTTGTGCAGCATCTTTAAAATATATTTTAAAATTACAAACAATATGTGAAAAATAGGGCTGCACGGTGGCGCAGTGGTTAGCGCTCCTGCCTCACAGTAAGAAGGTTCCCGGTTCAAGGTGGACCTTTCTGTGTGGAGTTTGCATGTTCTCCCCGTGCATGCGTGGGTTTTCTCCGGGTACTGCGGCTTCCTCCCACCATCCAAAAACATGCTTCACAGGTTAAATGGTTACTCTAAATTGTCCCTAGGTGTGAATGTGATCGTGATCGTGAATGTGAGTGTGTGGTTGGGTGTGTGGGTGTGTGATTGTGGCCCCTGCGACAGACTGGCGACCAGTCCAGGGGTGTACCCTGCCTTCGCCCATGAGTAGCCGGGTTAGGCTCCGGCAACCCCGTGACCCCGAAAGGAATAAAGCGGATTGGAAAATGAATGAATGAAATATTAAAAGTGCAGAAGTTTGACTTAGTAAAATGAGGATATGTTTATCTAAACTATAAACAAGAAGTCATTATTGATAAGTTTTAACTACAAACAGCTGGTAGAAGAAGATTGCATTTCAAAAGCAATAACTCTTGTAATTATAAAAATACTTTAGATTATAGCCAAAAAATGAGTTTTTTTTCAAAAATATATTATAAAATATTATTTATAAGAATAATTACTTTTTACTTTTTTACCACCCACTTCTTTCTTATCTTATGACATGCAAGTATAAAAAGCTTTGACAAAAAACAGCTGCTGTCTTTATGCGCTCAATTAGACAATTTATATTGCTTTACGTTGTTTTAAAAAGCTTTAGCTGCATTAAAACAATAAAATAAATGTATAAAAATGATGAATACAGTAAAATACTCAAATCATTGCATGTATTGTACGCCCGATTGCTTTAATTTAATTGAACTTTTTTTCGACGTTTGGATAGGCTTATAGGATGTAAAATTGCTCAAAATTAACGTTTGTTAGTATTATTGTTATTAAAATGATTAAACCTTTCATTCTGTAGAAACGGCAAATACCCCCTATGTGACACCACTATAGGGCTTTTACTTTGAAATGCGTGACGCCGTTTTTCCGGCAGTGGCTTTCTCACAGCTGAAAGGGCTGGCTGTGGCACGCGCGCCTCGCGCCTCAGTCAGCGGAGCCTCAAACTGACCGGTTCCGAAGAGGGCATGGCTTTGTTCGGACGCTCCCGCCCGCTTTCCCGCCGGTGTCCTCCCGCCGCGCGCGGGGGGAGCGCGGACTGACGGCTCCGAGGAGGCAGCTGCTGTTGTTATGTGACTGACTGACTGACAGACAGACAGGTGAGACGTGACGAACAGGTGAGGAAGAGGAGGAAGAACTCTGAGAAGAGAAGGGTTCATTTTGGACTTGAAGCGGCGGAACTATGGGGCAGTTCTAGCGGGACCGGAGGAGAGCGTCCGCCGCCGTCCGCGCTCCTTTCCCCGCCGCTGGACGCTGAAGACAGAAGCGGGGACGCGGCTGTTTTTGTGTTTGTTGTTCCGGCGGAGACATGGCAGCGGCCATCGCCAGCGGCTTGATCCGGCAGAAGCGGCAGGCGAGGGAGCAGCACGCGCACCGACCTACCGCCCACCGGCGGCGGAAGAGCCCCGGGAAGAAGCAGGGCTTGTGCAACGGGAACCTGGTCGACATCTTTTCCAAAGTCCGAATATTTGGCTTGAAGAAAAGGAGGCTAAGGAGGCAAGGTGTGCACGCGCACGCGCATGTAGAGAGAGAGACAGAGAGGGGAGGGGGTGTCTTTAACACAGGCATGCACACTGATCTTTTGATTTGCACAACATGGCACCAAAAAACGCAGAATTTACGCACAGCTTTACGCAAAAATCCAGCTGCGTTCACGCCCCACCAGACGCTTTTTTTTGTCATGTCTTGTAGTGTCCATGGTTCAGCAGTTTCCAGGTGCAATTATTATTGAAGTCACAGATTAGTCCCCACCCCCCCTGTCAGTATTTGCCCCCGCTCCCCCTTCATCACCCAGTAGAAAAATCCTCACCTCAGATGTTTTTGTTTTTTTTTTTTTAAAAAGGCACATTTTCCCTCCTTTTATTGTGAAATTTCTAAATGAATATCACAGCGATGGAGATGAGAGCTGCTGGAATCAATTGATTGTGTGAGAAAGCAGCAGGTGACGGTGTGCAGAGGGCTGGGGATAAAAAAAAAGATGGGAGACGGCGGCAGGAAACGACTGGTCTTTGTCATGTCTCCTTTCCTGTCCGTCTCAAACAGGTGTCCATCCTCTACGATCTGTTCCTCCTTCGTTTCAGCAGACATCTCGCTTCTTTTTTTCCACAGTTCTTTCCTTCCTTCACCTTCCTCTGTCTTCTGGCCTCCTCCCATCTTCATGCCCTATTTATCTTCAGATCCTCTCAAATTCCCCCCCCCCCATCCTTTTTTTTACCACTTTCTTCTCCTCCATCCTCTTTTTTCCTTCCATTCTAATCCTCTTCCCACCTTTCCCACCCTCTTTTAGAACAGACGTTCCTCTGCATCCTCACCTCCTTTCCTCTCCTTCTCCACCCAAACCTCCCCGAGTTCCAACCTTTTTCCTCCTTCCTTCCAGCTTTATTTTTCACTCCCCCCCACCCTCCTTTCTCCACCTTTTTTCTTCCCCACCTCCCTGAGAGCTGCTGGTGAAAGCCTGGCAGCGTCCACACTCTGTGCTGTTTGTGTGAGTGTCACTTGCCAGCATCCCTCACTGTCTTCCAGAGGTTCTGGGAAGGAGAACTTCACAGAACCGATCAGAAAGCTCTCGTTCCTCCGCTGAAAACAAGATGACATGAAACCACAGTGGTGCTTCTTCTACAAAAGAAAAAAAATCCAACAGTTTTCGTGCATTTTCCTCAAATGTGATCGTATTTTTCACGAAATTTTTTTATTTTTTAATCCATCATACGAACACTTGGTGAATAAAACTACTTTCTAATGGAAAACTCAAAGTAATTTATTTTGGGCTTTTTTTTTTGGCCAACACGTTACATAAAAAGACAGAAAAATTCCTACACAAACCAGAAACATGGAGCATAGTCCGAACCGAACTCGTCTCATGTCTGAGACGCGGGCTCCGAGGTAAAATGCCTTATTGTCACAGCGTTTGATGAAATACCACAGCTGTCAGTTCGGATGATGCCTACACAATCCTTCAAATTCACAGACTGATTTGTAGGCAGGAGGAATCCAGACTGTGTCTGCGGGGACGTGCCACTTTATTATTTTCATTGCCAATTATAATGTTAACAGTATTAAAATCACAGCTTCTCGCAGCCTGAGGTGGTGAACTGTCCTGTTAGTTAATTTGCTAAATCGCTAAGTTATTAACTGCGCACACGTACAATTAAAAACACGAGGCACACAAGTGACAACAAAGGAGCAGTTTCTCCCAAATTCATCGGATGGAAGCTCATTAAGGTTCAGCTAATCTGACATTAAAAAACATCAGCGGGAATTCATTCGAATTCAGTTTAATCTCATCTTAACGAGCACATCTGTAAAAAGTCCATCAGCTGAGTCATTTCTGGTTGTTGTGGTTAACAGCAGGCTGGGTTCTGGAGTAGAACTGAACTGAACTCAAACCCCCTTTGCCTCTTCTGCTTAACATCTGCGGGGGTGAAGTTGTAGTTCTGAGGCGTTTAGGCTTTGAAATCAAGTTGATTCTCCTCTTCATTAGCAGGATCTCCACACACCAATTAGTTTTTTTTTCTTTAGCAAATCTTCAGTATAATTTCTGTAAAGAAGTTGAAGTAAAATATTTCTTTAAACTTGCAAATCATCCAAATTATACACAAGCAAACAAGACAAAAGTACTTATCTATTATTAGGCTGTAGTGGACTAAGACATCAAGCTTGAGCTGATTTTATTTTGAAAGGTCTCCTTTGCACTGAAATAGATGATCATTTTTTGGTGAATTGGCCAAAGGAAAATAAAGTATTTGAATTACATAAGTTTTTATCCACATATCAGTTCTTTTCTGCAAAAAGGTCCTTGATTTTCGGTTTTCTGTCCTTCAAATGACGTCGTCTTCTTCTGTGGTACTACAGTAGAACACTTCCAGAGCAAGTTTGTAAAAGCCTTATGCCACACCGGGGGCGTGTGATGCCCCATAGTTCCCCATGTTCAAGAACACCCTAAACGGGAATTGCTGAACAGGCTTTTAGAATATAGAGTTAACACTGGACCGTCACTACCCAATATTAGCACGTGCTCACAATTCAAGGAGGCTTGGTGTGAAATGTCAAAGCAGTTCAAATCTGGTGAATCTTGCTCCAGAATTTTCCTTTCACAGCTCAGTGTCATAGAATTCCAGTTGGGAACAAATTTGGGTATTAATTTCTCCACCATGATCAATTTTTTAAATCGTTGACAGTTCAGTGAAGGAAATACTTAATACTGAAATATGAATACTTTATAACACAATCACCACTAGCACGGTAATGGTATGTTCCACATTCATGACGTCCTTTTGAGGTGGCCATACAAGCCTCAAGGGAACTACATGACACACCTGCACTCCCCTTAAGATGCAAAGGCTCCTCTCTACGACCCTCGACAGACCCAGAGAACCCAAAAAACCCGCAGCACCCAGACAGGGGCACGGAACTTAAGCTTTAGTGGTTAGGCTGTTAAAATGTGCTCCATTTCAAATATCAGCTTACCTTTTTTTGTTTGTTTTTGATCTCCTGATATCAAAGAGTTGTAGAATATGTTGATGATGCAATAAAAAGTAAAAAAAGCATATTTAGCTTCTTTTTTTAAAACTCACCTTAAAACCTCTTAAAAACCGGAGCTTTAGGTCCAGTATTGTTGTCCTTTCCTCTACCTAACTCTTCAACTGTTTACGTAATTCCAGTGGATTCTGAAGCAAAGAAAAGCAGATTTTCTCTGTTTTGCAACACTTTTTGCGTTAGCAATTTGCTCCAGAATCAGCTGATTGACGTTGGTCATGTAAGCGTTGGAAGAGTCATGGGATGCCAAAGACCGCAAGTTATTTAGTTGTAGGCAATATTTCTGGTGTTAAAGGAAATATCTGAAGTAGTTGAATCAAAATAAACCCAGAAACATTTCTGTTGCTGTGATGCCTTTAAAGCATCATCCTGAACGGGACTTTATCCTAAAATGCTCTTTATTCAGAGTATCGTCACTGAGTGCGACCTGGCATTTAGCTTCGACATGCCTCCAGCCAGGACTCCTCCTCTTCGCTGACCTCTGATCAGCTGCACATTTTCCAGCAGGAATTTGAGGTAAAGGCTAAGTAAGAGACTCTTGGGCCGCTTTGCTTCCATGTCTGAACCTGACCCCAGGTAGAAAATGGAATCGCTCTGTAAAATGGCTCTCCGTGGATCAGATGTCTGATGTCAAACTGTTTCACATTTTAACTGGTGCGACGAAGGCACTCAGGAGGACCGTCTCTGCAGATCCTTTTTTTTTTCCTTATCAGATTTTCCTGCTGCACAGTGTGATTCTAAACCTTATTGATGTATTTTAATATGCACAATCGCCTCATGAGATGAGGGTTTTCCTCTGAGGAAAAGCTCTGGAGAAGCTGGATATCAAAACAAAATAAAAGCCCAACAAAATGTTACTAAATTAGATCCTAATTTCATATCACCCTGAATGCAGATGGAGAATAGTCCTTTCTGTGCCGCCGTACAGTATGTTTCTGTAATCAGAGCTGAAGCTGATTCTAATGAGGATAAAACGACGGCGCCGGGAAGCTTTAGATGATTTCTTTGGTGCTTTTGTATGGCGAGATGCTGCTCCTGTGTGAAGGAGAAGATCCCCACTCTTCATTTACACAACTATCACTCTCCCCCCCCCCGTCATTAAGTCGACATGCAGACTCAGGCTGGAGTGAAGGAACAAAGTGACGCATCAAATGTTGCACCACGATCGGCCGACTGTATCAGAAGGAATTACGCAGAAAACGTGTGTGTGCGCAGATGGGGAAATACCCTTCCCTGGAACAGTCTGGAATCATGAGACTGTTGCTATGGTGACGTGAGAATGGGAATTTCCCTAGTAACAGATGTAAGGATACTGGGAAGAGTGGGAACATCAGCATGAGGAGCGCAGGAAAAGCTGGAGTCTGGTTCCAAGAAGGAAAGATTATTTTGTTCACGACGTTCATGAAGTTACGCTGTAATGGCCTTCCATAAATATTCAAGCAGAAGGAAAATTTGGATTCTAAACTGACACAATCTGTCCTGATAGGATTTAGATTTAAACAGGAAGGGGGTCGAAGTTTAAGATGTAGATTTAGTTTAAAATCATGCCTCAAAATATGAACGCAACCATAAAATCTGAACCAGATTTTTTAAATTAACATAATTATTGTTTTAAAAGTGTTAATTTTGTTTTTAAGGGGGTATAAATTATTATTCCTGCTCTTTGGAAAATTGCAAACACTAAAACTCTAACATTTATTGAGTCTGTGAAACATATTTTTGTCTTGTTCTTTTCCAGATGTGTATATGTTTTAAAGACTGAAAATAAATATTTTCCTACTAACACTTTTAAATAGATGCACTTGCCTAAATATCGCACTAAAATAAAAAAAATGAAATAAAGATGAAAAACAAAGATGATTGGTTTGCCATCTGTGCTGGCAGTGAACCAAAAGGTACAGAATCATCAAAAACATCTACATTTTTGTTAGTCAACTCATAAATTGAAACTCATATTTCATATTAAATATTTACACATAACTATATTAAATAAAAAAACATATTTTGTGAGTAAAGCCTTCAGGAAGGGAAAAGCCAAAAATTATTCACTCTAAAAATGGGAAAATTACAGAAATTCAATGTCGCAAACTGATGATGTCACACGCTAATTAACTCCAAACACCTCAGATGGTTGGCTTTAAATAGTCTGTCTGTGTCAGTTAGATGCACAATCATTGAAGACTGAACAGATGTCCAGAAGACAGTCATCTACACCCTTCATAAGGAGGGAAAACCCACAAAAGATTAATGCTAAACCAGCTGGTTGTTCACAGTGCTGTGTCCATATTAACAAATGAATGGGAAAAGTGTGGCATACCCTGGAGAGGATTATTTAGTTAAATAAATTCAAACATTTGTGGGAACATGTGAGTGGACTGGAGTTGGTGCATCTTGAGTCACCACACCAGACATGAGCTACAAATGACACGTTTCTAATGGCAGAAGGTTCTTCCCTGGACTTAGGAGAAACAGATTCATTGGACTGAGTGGTCCCTGTCCCCAAACAGAAAGTACCTGTTGGTTCCATAAACCAAAAAAATCCCATAGACTGAAATAAACGTCTGTTACTCATTCATTCTATCGGTCAGAATAACCATTCTTGCTTTGTTACCTTTTTTAACCTTTTTTTTTTTTTTACCTTTTTTCATATTTTTTCTGTCATTGAAATTATTCAAGTTACACTGTCCAATCAGATGCCTCAATGAAAATGGGTGGAACCTACCATGTCTACATGCGGAACGTTCAAATCGTTTGACAGATTCAACTCAGTCTGGTTTCAAGTTGGTGAGTGCGGTTGCCATAGAAACAACGAATCAGATCAACTCGGACCAACCACTTCTACAACATGGCAGCTGCTGTCTCACAAAAACAAACTGAATTGACTTAATTTGGTTTGAGCTGTAAACCATTTTTTAGGGGTGACGTCACACTCGCTCAGTCCAGTTCTCAATGACAGTCAGTCGATCATCAAAATTCAAAGAAATAAAGGTTAATATCACCTTTTTAAAAAATAATCTTTTTTTTCATGTGCAAAGCCAAAAAAACGAACAAACTGACCAACTAACAAACAAGACGTCAGAGTAATTAATCAAACGCCAACTAATAAAATAGGCTACATGACTATCTAAAGTAGAAGTAGTACAGAAACTACTATGAATCTTAATTGAACCTTTTATCAGCATTTTGTATATATATATATTTTTTTTTGCATAAGCTTTGACATGCGTTTTTTGACCAGACGTTGGAAAAAAAAATAAAAGAGGACTACAAAAAGTTTTGAAAACAAAAAAAATTTGGTGTGATTTTTCAAAATAAAATAAACATGCTGTTAAGAATGCAAACTTGAACTTTGAAGTTCCTTTACATTGGTTGAATTTGAAGTCTAGACGTCTATGAAGTGCTTTTATAATTTATATTAATTCAGTTATCATGCCGGCGTCTCTATATAGCTCCCTACAAAAGACCCACCAAATTACTTTAAAATGAACGACATTCGAATGAAGGATCCTTCCTGCCAACAACTATAAGGATTTTTATTCATAATGTCAGAAAATGAGTATCTATTATTTATATTTTCTCCTTTGGGGATTAATAAAGTAGTTTTGGAATCATTTTCATTCATTCATTTTCCAATTCGCTTTATCCCTTTCGGGGTCACGGGGTTGCCAGAGCCTAACCCGGCTACTCGTGGGCGAAGGCAGGGGACACCCCTGGACTGGTTGCCAGTCTGTCGCAGGGGTGGAATCATTTTTTAAGGAATAAATGTTAATCTTTTAGAGCATATTTTTCTACTATAACTTTTGGCGAATGGTATTTTTATAATACAATGTCCAATCAAAGATTCCTGTTTTTTTTTTTATTTAAAAAAGTAAAATATTTTTATAAAATTGGGGGAGATTTGGAAAATCCATAAATCTCTCTGAATAAGTTTGCTTTTTAAATTAAATGTGTAATTTAACGGTAAATCAGGAAGCCTGACTTGCTGTTGCTGCTTCCTAGTTGAGCTTTTTTCTAAGATAAATGGAGCTAAAATCTTCTCTCTAATCTGTTGCACAACCTTGAAGATTCCCGTCAGCTGAGTTCTGTTGAACGCTGCTAAAACGAATGGGCTTTTAACCTCCAATGATTAGGAACATTTTTAAAATACACCTGTGTATTATTGATGTGACAGTGGAGTAAGGCCGTCAATTTAATTTTCTAGATAAAGTTACAACCAGATGTGAATGCATTAAGAAATGAGACCTTCTGACATGTGATTGCAGAGTTGCAGCCATTATTTTTTATAACGTATAAAGCAAATAGAGTATTTTTTGTTGTATTAATCGTGAAGAGCGCCACATCACGCTTCGTGCAGTGGGAATATTTGCGGTTGAAGGGCTGAATTGAAGCTTCACGGCTGCTCTTCGCCACCGCACAAGATGGATCCTTCACACAGATGGAAAACACCCCTGCCTCTGTCTCCCTCACATGCGATCACAGTCTGGAAAACTGGGTCAGTCTTAGCGGGTTTTTTTTCCCTTCTGTCTCTCCGCATTAGGGTACACCTTCATAGATTTCCTCTCAGTCTCACATAAAAACTCAAAAGGGGATTCCCACACTCGCTAGAGCTGCTGATGTGGGTTTCGTGGAAGGGTATCGGGCGTGGCTGCTTGCAAATGTGCCTCGGGAACCATATAAATACTCATCAATTGGAGCATTGCAGAGGTGTCAGTCAGTCGTCCTCTTTTCGTAAAAAAAAAAAAATCCCCCTTTTTTTTCATTTTGTTCTGACGAGATCCAAACAACGACAGGCAAACGGAAACCCCGGTTTAATTGAGGCAACATGAAATAGCCCAAAGCACATTGTTAGGTGATTAAAAATGAAACCCTGCGCTGAAAAAAACATTAGATTTGTAATGGTGCAAACATCTGGGCTCAGTTCTAGCAAATGGTTCAAAATCACACCATCTGTGAGTTTAATTGTTATTTCTGTACACTGCAGCCACGCGTGAGCTATGAAATAATAAGGCGCCACAACGGAATGAGATATTCATGGGATTCTGGTCTCTCCATTTTATATGAAACCAACCCAACAGTTTCAGTTTTGCTCTTAAAGCTGCCATTTTCTCAGAGTTAGTTATAACATTCCCCTTTTTTAACCCTATTTTTACCTGAGGGGAGCAGTTTAATCATCTTACAAGTCCCACATTCCATTAATTTAATGTTGTTTGGATTAAGAAAGTGTAGATGGGACATTTTTGGCACGAAAACGTTACTTTTATCTTCATTGTTGAGATTCTTTGAACTATCATAACTCTTCAACTATTTATGTAAGTATCATAAATCCCTAGAGTGTAAAAAACAGCTTTTTACACTTTATAGTTGTGAAGTCTTTATGCAATATATGTAAATCAGCTGATTCTGATGTCAATAAACAACACTATGGAAGTGGTGCATATCGACGCAAAGCTGCTTTTTCCAGCCTCGGAATCCGTTGGAATTACAGAAATTATGTAAACAGTCAAAAAGTTAAGACAGTTTGAAGAGCGTGTTTTATTTTGTGTTGCCTGGCGACAGCTGTAATTTGTGAAAAGGGTTGTATAGGTTTTTCTTTTGTAGATGCATATGCACTGGATGGATCTTCCCTTGCGTCTCCCGTAGGAGTTTAAGGGGGGAAAAATTAAGCCTAAAGTGGGTTGGACAAACTTACAGACTGGAATTTACCTCGCCCACCTCAATAATACCACCTACTTCTGCACCACAGCTGCCCGTGGCGCAGAGGTAAGACAGCTAATCTCTAATCGGAAGATCACAGGTTCAGCTTCCGCCTTGCCCACGTGTGTGCCGAAGTATCAAGTCACAAAACCCTACATTGCTCCTGGTGGTTACAGGTTGGCGCCAGTGTTCAGCAGCTGAGCCGTCATCAGTGTGTGAATGTGTGTGCATGGGTGAATGGGGCTGTGACTGTAAAGCGCTTTGGGCCCTCGAAGAAGGTAATAAAGTCATATATAACTATGCATCATAAAGTGAGATTTTTTTGAGTATACTATTTAACCCACCCAATTGTCCAAAGAAAAACCCCATCCATCCATCTTTCAAACCTGTTTAATCTCTTTCAGGATCCCTGGGGTTGCTGGAGCTGTATTAATATGTATTTACTGTATATTTAATACTATTGTTGAAATTCAAGTTTGACGGTAAGGTTGCAGATAATTTACCAGGAAAGCAGTGGATGCAGTTCATTTTCTATAAACAGAAACATGACTGGATGTTTTTTTGATCATTCTCTTTCATAGAGAAGTGGCTTATGAACTTAAATTCAATTTAAAGCTTGAAGTCTACTTGTGGTACTTGGGGAACTGGGTTTTGAAAGTACGATGTGGGACACGAGTGTGCATCATTTTTTACTGTTTTACATTTACCTTGTGTTTAACCCTTTAACACCAGACATGTCACCGGCGACAACAAAAAAATGCACGCTCTTAAAATTGCCTTAATTGTTTCACCTTTAACGAATGAATTCCTACGGATTCTGACATAACGTACAAACCTCCTTTTCTCTATGACAGAATCAGCTGACTTACATTGATCGTGTAAACGCTTTATTACTGTAAAGTGTTCCATATGCTTTCTCTGCATCAGAATCCAATGGAATTACATTATTTGCATAAACGGTTGAAAAATTCAAAGAATGTCGACACAGGAGCTAAAGCTCCGGTGCAAAGAGGATGCAAACCGGATAAGCATTGCCCACTTCTGAGGCGTTAGCCAATGAAAGTGACAAAATGTTGTTGTTAGCAAGATTTACTTTTCAAAGAAAGGTTCTTAGTTTGGTCAAGGTTTATAGCTATACCTTATAGACAGACAGCAAATAGCGTGACGTGGTCTTTTTGCAGATGTAGTCAACTATTGGCAAGATAGTACTGGATCTGTTTACTGAAAAAATAAATGAAAGCGAGAAAAAAAATGTAAATTATTAACCGTGACGCATTATTTTAAGTCCAATTCTGAAAAATAAGTTGCTAAATTAAGTTAAAGTTATATAATTAAGGTGGTCTGATGCACATTTTCAGTCATCAGTATCAAGATCATTTTAATAAAGTGAAGTATTGCTTCATAATTTAAAAAAAAAAATTGTAAACACTTTTTACACAAATAACCAAAGGAAATGACATTTGCTTAAAATGTGCACTGGAGGATGATGATATCAAATGAAAAAAAACTAACACTAAAGACATTACGTTTTCAGACAACATAAACATGTACAAACCCTAAAGTAATGTAAAAACCCTTTTCAGATCTGCATATATTTTTTGATAAAAAAACAGCTTTAAATCAATACATGTAGTCCTCAAGAGGAGAGGATGATGATTTAAAGCTAATTCGAGGCTGCACTTCACCATCAAAACTTTGGAAATAATTTATCAGTATTATTCAAGTGGAACATTGACCACAAAGGACGGATTAGTCCAAGAATCCTGTAATGGATTGGTTGTGCTTGACTAGACTTTCCAAAAGAAATCCCAGAGGATGCTTGAGGTCACATGTGGCAACATTGTGCTTCTTTAAAACTGTATTCTGTGGCAAAGGTGCCCTCCAAGATCTGAGCAGGGGAGTTCAGAGAAGAAAACTCTACATAGAGCCAAGAAAACCTCAACCTCATCTCCGTGGCGGTTAGATCAAACGCTGAAGAACATTCGTAGTACTTAACTCTCCCATGTTCTGTCTCTTTTTGGGCTTTTAGAACCACAGCTGAAGGGCATCGTGACCAGGTTGTTCTGCAGGCAAGGCTTCTATCTCCAGATGGGCCAGGATGGAAGCCTGGATGGGACCAAAGACGACAGCACCAACTCCAGTGAGTTGACACACACATGAGGAAGTGGCCAAAAACAACAGCCATTCTTCCAAAGGATATTATGGGATGTATGGTGTAATTTATATCTGTAGCAGCAAAATGGACCCCCCCCCCCCACTCCAAAATAATTAAAGTGCAACCTCGAAAGATCGATGCTCATTTTACTGTTGCTACAAATGAACCAGCATGCATAACGAACTGTATGTAAGTAACAATGACAATTTTTATTTTCTGAAAAGAAATGTCTTGATCCAGAATGTCACCCAATTTTCTGTCATGTTTTTCACCATTTTGATGTGTTGTTTGTGTCTTTCTCTGCTTTGGCAAGTGCTTTTACTATTTTATCCTAATTTGCTTTTACTTTTGCAATGGCATGGAACAGATTGCATCATTTGTCATAAAGGTTTATGAGATTATGAGTTACATTTAGCGTACACCTCATACAACAAACAAACAATGGTAGTTACGTGAGTTTCTCATAAAAAACACAGCAGCTACACATTGTAAAAACTAAATCTAGTTGATTAATTTCTAGTTTACTTAATAAAAAACACATTACTTGATTACTAAACTTGTACTGTGATAAGAGCAGTTAAAAAAATCTTAATTGAAGTAATTTTTTTGTTGAAATAAAGTCAACAAAACTAAATATTGGTAAATGTATTTACTTACAACATGTTTCATATTTTGTTGACTGATTTTATTTTTAAACAAGTCAATTTGCGAGGAATGGTTTATTTATTGCATGGCAAAGATGGCAAGCAAGCACCATTCTGTCATCACCAAGAGTGGGGATCTGTGTATTGCCCAATGACAGTATATGACAACTGGACTAAGTGGCCCCTCCAAACTTGCGTTCCAAACAGGAAGTACCTGCTGGATCCACGAAGCCAAGATCCCATAGACCTCTACAGACAAATAAACAGCTATTACTTAGTTATTCTATTGGTCAGAATAACCATTCTTGCTCTGATACCTTTTTTAACATCTTAAAAATAATCTTTTCTTTCATAATTTTTTTCTGTAGTTCAAGTTATTCAAGTTATAAACTGACCAATCAGATGCTTTAATGGAAGTAGGTGGAGTCTACTAGCCTTGAGGTCCAACATTTAAAAAGTTTGACAGATTTTGCGCAGCCTGTTTTCAAGTGGTAGGGGTGTGGCCTTCCAACAAGCCAACTCCTGATTGGTGAGAGTGGTTGCCATAGAAACTTGTAGTCAGACCGACTCGGACCAATCACAGCTTACTGATGACATTTGGTTCCAACATGGCAGCATCGGTATATAAAAAAAAGATAACTGAATTGACTTCATTTGGTTGGAGCTGGAGGTAAACCATTTTCTTTGGGTGACGTCGCACTTACTCAGTCCAGTTCTCAGAAACAGTCAGTTGTCTTGCCCAAGGGCACTTGGGCAGGAAAGGCTTTTTAAGTTTTGTCTTGTATTACCTTAAAAAAAGAATTACTGGATAATTTAAATAGAATTTATGTCAATATACTTGCTAGTCTTTATAGTTTTTTCTGTAGTCATAGTAATTCAAATCCTTAATGGTAATTATGGAATTGAATTCTTTTGAGAACATGTGTTTAACTTTGCCTAAGCAAATCAGAATGTAATCTTCAGTGCAGGATAAACATAAAAAACAACATACTGATTGAAGGAAATATTGGATTTTCCACTGTAGTGATCAAAATCCTGTGATTGTAGAATGTTTTGGTGTTTTGAATGAGCTGGTTTGTGGACTCCATCATCCTCCTGGGAGACTTCAATGCCCACGTGAGCATGATTGGTAGGAATGCCCTCCCTGATTTAAACCCAAGTGGCATTTTGTTGTTGGTCTTCTGTGCTCATCATAGTTTGTCCATAACAAACACCATGTTTGAGCACAAGGGTGTCCATCAATACACGTGGCATCAGAACACCCTCGGCAGTGGATCGATGATCGACTTTGTAGTCAGGCAACCTTTAGCCTTGGACATTTGGGTAAAGAGAGGGGTGGAGCAGTCCACTGATCACTACCTGGTAGTGAGTTGGATTCGCTGGTGGGGAAGGAGGCCCGAAAGACTTGGTAGACCTAAAGGTACTGTTAGGGTCTGCTTGGAATGTCTGGCTAAGCCCTCTGCCAGGAAAGTCTTTAATTCCCACATCCGGGAGAACTGCAAACAGGTACAGAGGGAATCTGGTAACACTGGGTCAGAGTGGACCGTGTTCTCCACCTCAATTGTCTCTGCTGCTATTCAGAGCTAATGTCACAAGGTCAGTGGTGCTTTTTGCTGCTGTAAATCCCTGAACCCGGTGGTGGTCATCGGAAGTAAGGGAGGCCGTCCTGCTGAAGAAGGAATCCAAACCAAGCCTGGCTGGCTTGTGGGACTCCAGAGGCAGCTGACATGTACCAGAAGCCTAAGATAGCTGTGGCCCAACTGTTGTGGAGGCAAAAACTTGGTCCTGGGAGGAGTTCAGGGAGTCCATGGAAAAGGACTATCTGTTGGCCTCGAAGAGGTTCTGACAAACTGTATGGCGCCTCTGAAGGTGAAAGCAGTTTTCTGCAGGCACCATTTTAAGTGCAGGTAGAAGGGCTGCTGAGTTCAACTGGGGACATTGTCAGGCGGTGGAAAGAATACTTGGAGGATCTCCTCAATCCTGCTGACACACCTTCTCTTGAGGAAGCAGACGCTGAGGACTTTGAGGTGGGGCTGTCCATCACCCGAGCTGAAATCACAGACGTAGTTGATGAGCTCCTTAAAGCAAGGCACCGAGAGTGGCTGAGGTACAAGTCCTCCAGTCTCTGGATGCTGTGGGAGTGTCTTGGCTGACACGTCTCTGCAGCATTGCGTGGCAGTTGGGAACTGTACCACTGAACTGGCAGACAGGGGTGGTGGTTCCCCTTTTCAAAAAGGGGGACCAAAGTGTGTGTTCCAACTACTGGTGAATCACACTCCTCATCCTCCCTGGGAAACTCTATGCCAGGGTACTGGAGAGGAGAGTCCGGCCAATAGTCGAACCTCAAATCCAGGAACAACAGTGCAGTTTTCGTCCTGGTCGTGGAACTATGGACCATCTCTACACCCTCTTTGGGGTGCTGGAAGGGAGTTTGCTCATCCTGTCCATATGTGTTTTGTGGATTTGGAAAAGGCCGTCTGACCGCGTCCCCCCTGGTGTCTTGTGGAGGGTGCTCTGGGAGTATGGAGGATGGAGCAGGTGCTTGGTTCGCAAAGCCGGCAGTAAGTTAGACTGGACCTGACATACACCTGACCGGTGCATGTTGGACCAAGCACGAGAGTGGAACTGGACGCGCTGTGGGCCAAGTACAAGACCTTACAGTGTTTCGCCAGAACTGTTACCCGGGGGCCAATGTTACAGGTGAAGATGGCCACCACCAGAGTCACCATCACCATCATCAAGTTTGCCAAACACAGCAACGCCAGCCCAACCCCATTTTCCGCTCTAGTCACAAGATTGGGCTTCTTCTGCCCCTGCCTGGTTCTTCTGGGTTCTGACTCGAACTCACTCAACCAGTTCTGAGAAGAGACACGGTAGTTTCCCAAACTAAGGGAAGCATTGGGGTGGTGGGTGAAGTTTTATTTGACATTATGGTGCAAACAGGTCTGTCTCACATGCAGGGCTGCCTTTTATCACTTTTCTATTCATAGTCTTTATGGACAGAATTTCTAGGTGCAGCTATGGCCTGGAGGGGGTCTGTTTTGGGGACCATAGGATTTCCTCTCTGCTCTTTGCCGTTGATGTCTTCATTGAGCCAGAACCTTCAGCATGCATTTGCACAACTGAGTGTGAAGTGACTGGGATAAGGGTCAGCACAGCTAAGTCTGAGACCATGGTTCTAAACCGGAGAAAGGTAGTTTGTCCTCTCTAGGTGGATGGAGTGCTCCTTCCTCAAGTGAAGGAATTGACATATGTGTACATGACCCCCAGATTGGTGCGGTGTCTGTTATCTGTTATTCTCTGTCCGTTGTGGTGAAGAGAGAGTAGAGCCAGAACATAAAGCTCCTAATTTACCAGCTGATCTACATTCCAGTACTCATCTATGATCATGAGCTCTGGATCACGACCGAAAGAACAAGGTCACAGATACAAGTGGCTGAAATGAGCTTCCTCCGTAGGGTGTCTAGGCCCTTCCTGAGAGATAGGGTGAGAAGCTCGGTCACCTGGAGAGATTTTGGAGTAGAGCCACTGCTCCTCCACATCCAGAGGAGCCAGTTGAGGTGGCTCGGGCATCTGGTTTGGATGCCTCCTGATTGCCTCCATGGGGAGGTTTTCCGGGCATGTCCCACTGGGCGGAGGCCCCGGGAAAGACTGGGAACACCTCGGGGTTCCCCCAGAGGAGCTGAAGGAAGAGGAAGGTCTGGACATCTTTGCTTAGACTGCTGCCCCTGCGACCTGGTTCTGGATGAGCACAAGAACAGGAGATAAATTAAATTGTTCATCGCAGTTGCATTCTTAGATTTAGAAGAAATTACTAGAATTTCCCTTCAGAACTTTCTACATTTAAATAAAATGTCTTCCTTAAAATAAAAAATAGTAGTATTTAACACAAATCATAAGGTTAATTCTAAGACAAAGCATAGAAAACTTTAAATTTAATCCATTATTCTGGAATTATAATGTTTTTTTAGATGGAACAAACGAATATGGCCCAAAAAAGATAATAAATCATATTTATTATTGGATTTTTAACATACATTTGTTTTGTAAGCCTTTGAGATAAAAATATTGACAGAATTTCAAACGTTAAAGTTTTGGGATATTTTACCATCCAGGTTTTAGAGAAATTCAGACTTTAATTTAAACATATGTCATCAAACAATAAAAATAGTAGCAAAAGAAGCCAACATGAAATGAAAGAAGTTGTTTTTGTTGTGAACAAACAGAGAAGTGACAGTGGTGTTCTTTTCAAAGTGGCTGCCTGAAGCTACACGCTGTCTGCTCCCGAACCGTCAGCCGTCTTTGGTCCTGACCTGGCGGGGCTCACGCACGGATTGATTCTTTGAAAAAAAAAAAAAAAAAAAAAAGCAGACATGAGGGGGTCGGTTTTCAAATGTCACAAGCTGAAAAAAAAAAATTTAACGTCTGCTTTGTTTCTTATCAGAGATGAACTTTTTTACATCAGCCATTTCAGGCGTTTTACGTAAAATGTTGGTCATCTGCACAGTTTAACAGGACTGAAACAAATTTCATGGTGTGAGGAGTTTAAAAAAATCTATAAATTAAGAAGATAAATGGTGACATTTCAGCCCACAGAGCGTGAAAGAGAATGAACTCCTTTTGTCTCGTTTCAGCTCTTTTTAACTTAATTCCTGTCGGTCTGAGAGTCGTTGCCATCCAATCCGTGAAGACCGGCCTCTACATCGCAATGAACGGCGAGGGCCATCTATACTCCTCGGTGAGCACACACACACACACACCAAATCACACGCTGACATCTCACAGAGCAGAGGTCTTCTGCACAGCTGCCCGGGAGTCAAAACATCGGCATGCGTCATCCTCTCCCTCGTCTCTGCTCTTTCCAGAGCGCTTGAACGTCACATGTTGCTCAGCCAGGTGTTTGGAGTCCTTCACGGGCTTTGGAATCGCCCTTTTTTAGACTTATTTTAATAGGCAACTAAATCCTAAACATAAAATAATAAAGAAAATAGAGAAAAAAAACACAATTTTATCAAAAAATTGAAACAAAAATAGATAATTTTTGCTTGACTTATAAATGATTGCACAGAGATTTTCTTTAACGACTGAGGAAGATAAAGACAGGATAAATGACAGCATATTTGAGATAGACTTATCTGGCAGATGACTCTGCGGAATTAATCAGTCTGGACCAGGCTGTGCTGAAGAGACTCGTGTTCTCTCTGAAGGATGGCACACTTGGAAAAAATCAAGTAAATGGATGTGGGTAGAGCAGCCTGATTGCAAAGATCTTATGGTGTCATAAATGAAAAAAGCAGTTGTTCCAAAGGATGCAACTGAAAAAAAAGGAAGAAAAAAAAATCCAGGAATTTTTTGGGAGGAACTTTTTTTTTTCTTCAAATAGGTAGATCAGAAAATAAGAGAAAAATCAAAAAACATTTAAAAATCATTATTATTATTATTATTTTGGTCCATTTAAAAGGTATTTTATTAAAACCACACCCACTGGCCACTTTATTGCGTACACCTTGCCAGTACTGGGTTGGAGCCCCTTTTGCCTGGACATTTTCTCTTTTTCTGATCATTCTCTGTAGACCCTAGAGATGGTTGTGAGTACCAACCAACAACTATTCCACGTTCAAAGTCCCTTCAATCCCATTTCTTCATCGTTCTGATGCTCGGTTTGAACGGCAGCATATCGTCTTGACCATGTCGGCATGCCTAAATGCGTTGAGTTGCTAACACGTGATTTGCTGATTAGAAATGTGCTTCAACTAGCAGTGCCAAATGAAGTGGCCGGTGAGTGTGCTTAAAAATACAAAGTGGGTGACATCAGTACAATAAAATAGAGGGGATTATGTGAAAGGAATGATTTCACCAAAAAAGACAAAAGAAGAAGAAGTGGCGCGAAGATAGGGGAAGTGAGGAAGAAGAGAAACGAGATGTTCGAGCAGAATATAAATTATTTCCACGTCGACTCTTCAGAGAGAGTTCACGCTCTCCGGTTGACGTCCCTTCCTTTGACATCGTCCCCCCTTTCCTCACCCCTTCGTTACCTTTTGTTGAGCAGAGATGACAAGGGGGGAGGAAAATTGAAGAATAGGTGAGGTCTGGGGATAAAAAGGAAGATGAAGTCATCAACTTGGAGACAGAAGTGGAAACAAAAAAAAAAAAAGACAGAAAGGAGTTAAAACTAGAAAAATATCGGAGAAGGTGGCCCCGAAGAAAGGATGCAGGGAGACAAGGGAGTTGAGAAAAGTTTTAGAGCAGGAAATGAAGAGGAAAAAAGGTTGCTGACGGGGGGATAAGTGGAAGAGAAAGGATTGTGGAGAGGAAGAACAGAGCTCTGTGCTGCTCTGCTGGGCTTTCTCAGCCTGTCACTGAAAGTCAAAGATGCATGAGGGCTTCCTGTAAATAATTGAAGACGGGGAGTCCTCCTCCTTCTCCCCCCTTGCAGTCGAAGTCCCCTCCAAAGCTCCACAGAGGGAAACCGAGGATGTTTGATCCTGTTCCAGCACTGGGACTCATTTCCAAGCGGCTCCATGATAACGAACAAATAAATTATAAACAGGGAGTCTAAATGATCCAGATGTCTGGGGTTTAATCAACGGTGCAATGGTCCTGCCAGGTAAGAATAGTATTCCCAATGCTTATTGTTCCAGGTTCTGCTGGAATCCATTTTTCCATTCCTCCTCTCTGGAAGCCTTTTACTGCACTTTTATTAGTAGTTTTTTTTTTCTTTTTTCCCCCTCCACCGTAACTAGTTAAGGTGGAGATGACAGGATGTCGATATAAATCAGACTCCCCTGCTTTTAACTTCAGAGGAACACGCTGCACCTGTCAGGCATCTATTCCAGTTAGGAGACAGACTGGATGTTTGACATATTCCCCCTTGGAAAAAGTTCACAAAGAAACATGTTTTCCCCACATTCTTGTGTATCTAAACATTTTTTTCTGTTTATTTTCTTTGGGTTCAGATTGTATCCATGTTCTGAGCAAAGGATTCAAACCTGGACGTGTAAACGCAGCAATAAAAACAGAGTTCACACTGTTTGCAAAAAACATTTCTTTGATCGTAAATCGTAGATTTTAATTGTAAAAACTTACATTATTTTTCAGATGTCATACTTTGAATGTTCTAAAAGTTACAAAAGATTAGGAGTTAAACCTTTATCACTGATCTAGAGTGTGTGCAACCAACCCAGTACAGTTTTTTTCTGCAGCCCATTTTACAAACAGATTTTTTTTTAGACTGGTGCACAGAATCAAATAAAATAAACAAAAATATACATTGTTCTAAAATTGCGGATGTATTAAAAGATCAGTTTAATTAACAATATTATCTAAATATGTAAAACTAATAAGAAAGGCAGAAAAAGTGCTATGAAACTAACAATTAGGGACTATAATAATCTGAGGATCACACAAATCACACTGAATTAAAAACCAGAGAATAAAAGTTGGTCCCAAAAGCTGAAGTGTGTTTTTTTTTTTTTTTTTTTAAATATATAGGTGGAGCATAGGCAGAGTAAAATAAGAAAACACGGATATTCGCGATCTGTTCCAAAATCTTGAGAACGAATTTTTGCGACGTCCAAAATAGTTGATTTGGGATCTTTATAAAACTAGTAGAGTAAAGTAAAAAATAGACTTCAGGGGATGTAGTTATGTCTCAAAAATGCAGAATAATGTTGTAATTTGATCACATAAACTAAAAAAAAAAACATAAAAAGTTGATTCAAAGTATAAATATTGTTTATTAGGCTTCATTTTTTAGTTTTTTGAATTCTTTTAATTTAATTTTTACAGATTTAAATCTGAATATTTCGCTTTTTTAATTTTTCTGAACTTTAATATTTTGTATGCACTCTGTTTGATTAAATTACTTAAAAAAGCAATTCTTTTTTGAAAGTTTCTAATGACCTGCTGCAGACTTTCTTTGCAGGTTTTTTAAAATCCCAAATCCCAGCATCTGGCAGCGTGTGGTTGCCTGCACGTGTGCACGAGCCGTGTTTGGGCATGTTCAGCTAACAGATGGCCCAGTGTGCAATGAGCTGCTATGTGATAATTATGAAGCATGCTGGGGAAAGTGGAAAAAAAAGAAGAAGTGCTGATGAGTTTGGGACTACATGTGCAAATTAGACCAAAAGTGACGAGAGGGCGTCCTGGCGTGGAGGGTGTCGCACTAGGCACATATTGGTACACTTCGTCTGAGGGTGCATCAGGGTTGTCGAGTGGGTGTGAGGGTGTCAACTGGGAGGTGAAAGAGGAAATGAAGGTTTTTAGCAAAGTCACTGCACATGGTGTGCAGGCGAGACCGCAGAGGAAGGACAGAGCTACTTTAGGACAAACAGCATCACCATTGAGGATAACACGGCGTCGCCGTGTTATCCTCAATGGTGAGAATCATTTTCTCACATCTAACTTGTCTTTTCAGAACCATTTCTTTGGCTGACGCATTGCGGTCAAGAAGTGCACGGTACTCGGATCATGATCAAGGCTCGGGTTCAGCAGTTAGGCCATGAAATCGAATGATTTTTTTTCTTTATTTTACATAAGAGTTGTGCTGACGCTCCTGCTGGCTGGCCAGACATGGAGATGCATTCCTTATGGAGTGAGTGGGTGACGGGGTTCGAGGCGATCTCCTTCATCTTCCTGCTAATATTCTTTCATTAGAAAACAGCACTTTCCCTTGCTTCCTCCTCCCGTCCAGGTGTCTTTGGCCATGGAAATATGTTAAAGCCCCTTCGGTCTGAAGCTATCCATCTCCTCAAAGAGAAGCAGGTTTGCTCCTTGGCTTTAAATCATTCCTGTTTAGAAATCTCGCATTCTGGAAATTATTTTAAATATTTACACTTTTTTAAGTCTGGGCTGTAACAGGTATATCAGATTTAAGCATCTTTTCAAATCCTTTCATCCGAAAATAAATGACCCTTAGTCTTAGTCTTAAGCTACGTTCACACCAAACGCGATTCATGTGGCTGGCAGCAGCAGCAGCCCATTTTAGGCGTTCATGTTATCAGAGTTGATATATCTGAATGTTGGTGAAGAATTTGTGTCGTGTCAACCAATCAGGGACTCATCTTTGGCCCGTACGTGATGATGACACGATTCAGCAGGTGGAGTCCAAAACCAACATGGAGGAGAATCGGATTCTTCTCCTGAATTGTATGATATTTTTTTCTAATTTGTATTGAAACAATAATAAAAAGATCCTGTAATTTTATTTGTATTTTCCCCTCTTCTGACTAATGCGGGACAGCAAGTCGTCAAAATGGGTCACAGAGAGACGGAAGTAGCTGTGAAAGCGCCGTCATTCAGACGCGGCTCCTGCAGTAGATGGTGAAGCTCACCATTCTGGGAGAGTCTCTGAATGATCTCATGACCCCAGACATGGAGACGTGATTACCGACGCTTTTGTGGAGCTATTTAAAATAAATAAACCTGATCTCTCAACTTCATCTATGTCTTACAGAAAGCGATCAGGCTAAAAAGTTTTGGCGGAAGCTCCTTCCTCAATTGTATGAAATATTTGGACTAGCCAGATGCGGATTCAATGACAACTCACTGTGAATGCACCATTAGGAAAGGGTCAACCTCTCTTGTCTCCTTTGACCTATGATCTTTGCCAACAGGGGTCACGTAAAAGACGACAAAAAAAGGGAATTTTTAGTTTTAGCTCGTCTGTTTATCTGATTCATGTTGTCGCCACCTTGAAAAGATGTGAAGTCATTGCTAATTCTTGTTTTTTCATGAGCAGTAAATGCGTTTTTGTCGTATGTCAATAATAAAGCCACGCCCTCATTTCATCACAATTTAAACGTAAAAAAAAATAAAGTAAAGCAAAATTTCACTTAAGAGTTGTTAAAACCTTTGGAAACAGAATCCAAATGTGGATAATTCTTTTGTTTTTTTAGATCATTTTACACTAGAGTGAGCAAGGTCAGATGTATTTGACTAATATGCCCCTAGTGGGGACTTTATGAACTGTCTGGCTTCCATTTCCGTTATGATTTTCTACTTTCAGCTGGACGTTTTGATGTTTCTTCTTTGTTGATTCATTGCACAAAAGTGTTTTGTATTATTATTGGTCAGTGGAGTAATAGCTTTTGAAAAATCCACTTTAAGAAAGCTGCAGAAACTTTCAAACAATACCGGCAAATGTACACAAAAACTGCTTCCGCTAGAAACAAAATCCAAGAATTGTTGCCAGGAATTAGAAAACAAGAAAAGAACAAAATGATCAAAAGTTCATTTTTAAAGACGGAGATGCTTTCTGCTCCCAAACTGAAACGAGGAGGTTGAAGATGCTTGGAACGTGAATCCTGATTTTGTTTTAGATGGATGACAGAAGGTCACATGGATTCAGAAGAGCAGAAAGATTTAGTCAAAAATGACCTTGAGCTTTCTCCAAAGTGCAAATTTAAAACGCTTACCTACTGTTTTACCTTTAGATGTTTTTGTTTCACAATTTTAGGGTTTGATTAGTTAAGTAAAGTTCCTTTGTTTAAAAAAAATAAAGTATGCAATTTAAGAGATAATTTATCTTTTCGCGATTTAAAAAAAACGTAATTAATTCACTTTTTTTAAAAATATTTTTGGCTTTTGTTTTATTTATTTTATTATTGATTTTACCCATTAAGTGAAATAAATAAAATATGCTTTATTATTCCAGACCCAAGAGTGCATGCTCCATGTGGATTTATTACCCAATCTGCAACAAACAAGTAATTATTGTACCTTATTGATTAAAAAAGATTGTCTTTGATAAAATGTTATTTCTCTTAAAGGTTACGCCTAAAAAATGGAGTTCTTGCCATTATTATTCAGTTATATTGTTGTATTTTCTCCAGAAAAAAGGTTCTAATCTGCATTTTTGAACCTGACAACCTTGAGTGCGGAACGATCTGTTTTTTTCAGCCGCACGCTTTCTTAGAACAAAACGCGCGTTGTGCACATCTGCTGCATGTCTGCATGTAGGTGTGCGTTTCCATTCATGACAGTTGGTGCAGCACTCAGCGACGCTCTGATGTCTTCATCCACAGAGATGAGAGCGGGGGGGCAGAATACATGTTAGACATGTGCGTCATGACACACATTTCCTGGAAACTAGAGAATAAATTAGTGACTGGTGAGTTGTTGAGCCTCTTCAAAGACATCACTCTGGGCTGTAGATGAATCAACACTCGAACGTTTGGACAGAATGTTTTTTAGCCATGATTCTGCAATTACTGGATGCAGCAAATTATCACATTTTTATTCAGAAGAAATGCACACCCGGCTTCAAAATAAACAGTGATAAATGGTAATAAGCAGAAGAAATGACACGAAAAAATGAATGTTTGAATGGTTTCTATGGGTTCTTCTTTTTATTATATATAGGAAAATTAAAATATATGTATTTCATCACCATCATTGATGCTTGTAAGAAAAAGATACAAGACGTAGCAGCTAAAAAATTTTGTAATCTTTAGTGGAAATACCAAAAAGCTTCTCCACCACACTAGCAGACAGACATGACATCACACAATTCATCACAAGAGTTTTCCTAATTTGATATTTACTTATATTATTAATTAAAACTGTTGACTATATTTAAAACAAAAACGTTTTTTTTAGAATTTATTTCTTCCGTTTTATTTTTCCATCTACAAAAAACACTTCATACGTTTATTCTGAAAATGGGAACCTTCACTGACAGTTTTTAAGTTCTAGTGACATTCAATTTGTTTAGTTTATATAGTTAAAAGAGTGATAATTTTATATATATATTTATATATCCTGCATATAAGATTTCAATTTTTGGGTATTTGGATACTCGTTACAGGCCTACCTGACATGACTTCAAAATGTTGTTTTATACATCCCTTTAAATCAATCAATTCATTGATTGCTTCTTGTGGTTCACAATAAAAGTTCCACAAAAAGAGCTAACTTAAGTGTATCTTTTATCTCACAGTTTGTGTCGCCTCCTTTTCTTTCCTCTAATACTGAGGATTCTCAGAGTCTCCTGTACCTTTCTAGAGTGTTTCATTTTGCCTCCTGCAGTTCTTCCAAGTCTCTTCTGTCATCTTAGATGAAAGGAAAACATCATTAGAGAAGGCAGTAGGGCTCACCTTCCTCAACTCTTTAGCTGTCCTGTTTAGAGTCCTCTTTGTAGAAAAATTCAAACCAAAGCAGAGTGAAGCCAAACAATACTGGGAGAAAGCACCTTGAGAGTGTGCAGCGAGCTTGAATGGGGTGACCCAGTACAGACTCGGTCCTGTGAGGTTTGGTCTGCAGTGGAACTGGGATGCAGACACGGAGGCTGATACAGCTGTGATTTATCTCCAACTATTCTAGGTTTTTTGGTCTGGACCCAAAAAAATAACTGGGGTTTCCTTGAGTCTGTGCTTATATAAAGTAAGTTTAACCTTTTCTAAATCAACCAAGGCTCTCCCGTTGTGTTTTCTTTAAGCCAATCACCTCCTAAATTGATCTTTACAACACATTTAATACCTGAGGGGAGTCAAAAAACAAGATTTACATCAATTCAAGTCCAAAGATAAATATATAAAACATAATTAAAAACAATAAAATCTAAGAAAAAAATATGCTTTACTGTAATCATTGTTGTTGTTTTTTTAATAATCCTTATAATCAAAATTTTTACTAAAGTGTTTGAAAAAACTAATGAACCTCATCCGTCTTCTGACAGTGGAGATGTTAGAGACGAGGTCTAAAGAACAGGCTGAGGATTCCCAGCAGCTGGAAGCAGACTAACACTGAGATGCTTCTGTAATTAGACATGGACCAGAGATGGGATGGGGTGGTGGAGTCCCTCTGGGAGCTGATGGGGACTGAAGCTGAGGCAGTGCCAGCATGCAACCCACAGCTGCATGATGCATAAGCGGGAAAGCTTCTGAAAACTGCGGCTTTAAAAAAGGAAGGAAGTCAAACAGCCTCCATCAATTAGACATTCAAGCTTTCAAAATAATAATACCATCATAATTAAACGCTGAGATGTAATAGATGATTTGAACCCTTAATTATGCGTTTTTTTTATTTTTTTACAACTTTCCAGTTTGCTGTTTTTGCAAAAAAGCTATTTTTTAATGTCATACCCATCTCTTTATTGTAACTCCAGCTTCTTCTATATTTTTCCAATTATATTACATAATAATATCAGAATAAATGTGAATCTTGACAAAAAAAACTAAATTCCAAGTAGTAAATTTAGTATTTTTACTGCAAATTTGTAAAAAAATTGCAGTAAAATGTTTTTAATTGCTTTTATGACAAAGATAACAAGTGTAAACATGATAAAATCAATAAATAAAAAATGAAAAGCATAAAACGTCCAAGCAATGTGTAAAATGACTAAGAAAAACAGGCGAAACTCCCCAAAACTATTGAAATCTTCACATGGTATCACAATTGCGTGCAAAAGCTCTTCTTATGTTTGTTTTAAGCCTAAAATGTCAAAGCTGATAACCTTTTTGAAACCTTGACGTCAAATTTTGAATGAAAACTGCACGAATCTGCGCCATTCCTATTTCATTGTAAACTACCAATGTGATGAGAGTGAGTTTAAAGACTGCTGAGGGTTGACACATGTATGGATGTCATTAGCAACAATAAATATGGCATCCCGCATTATTAAAGCTGATAACTGACCCTTCCTATCAGGTTAGGTTACCTGCCGTGCTTTGATCTATAATATTAAGTTCTAAATGTAACAGCTCCTTCATTTCTAAGGTTTTCAGGTATTGGGTAACCCTGTTGTCCAGTAAGAGTCCGGTAACACAACACCAATTTACCAGCTTCTTCTAACAACTTTCTTTTTCTCTTTTTCACTGTATTTAGTACAGTTAAACACAACTGCTGTGCTCTTTAAAGCAGGAGGAATGGCGGATGACTTGGACCTGATGTGACTTTGCTTCGGGGCGCTGCGGGGTCACCCGTCAAAAATGGTTTGACGTGCGTTCCTCTGGCAGGGTTTAGCTGTTTGTTTCTGGGAGGATGAGCCAAAGCTCCTCTGTTAAAGGCTGGGAAACTCCCAGGTGAAACGGAGCGTGGATAAAGGAAGCATCTGTTACATTTCAGTTTGGATGAGGACAACATTTGTTTTAATTCTCTGTCAGTCTGTTGGCATGCAGAAGATTATAGAAAATCAATTAGTGTTTTAAAATAAATCAGTACCTGTGTTGAGTTCTGCCCAGAATAAAAGGAAAACAATAACAGTATGCAGCTTATTGACTTTTAGAAGTTTAAACTTTTAAAAATTCCCCATTAGCCCATCTGCACGTTTCTATTATACGAGTTCAGCCTGACTCTAGGTTCACTACACCCTCAGAAACGCATGTCAAGCGACCACTTTCAATGAAAAGTCGATGTAAACGTTCATTTTGGGCTTCATAACTATCACGTTCACGCATCACCAGGCACATTTTTGAGTCTATTGAGTCTGTTTTCGGGCCTTATGATTATGTTTACTTGGTTTTTATGAAAAGGACACTACATGTCACTGCCAAATCTGACTCTCCGATTGGTCAAAGTGCAGCTGTTTTGTGATTTAGTGTCAAGAAGTTCAACCGGCTGAACTTTCTGCACAATCAGTGAATGTCCTTTTTGTACATAGAGCCCGGGACTAAAAAACATGCGTAGCAACAAGTGAACGTGAGAGTTCTGAACGCAGAAGCCCAAATGTGTGTTCACATAGACATTTTTAAATGAAAGTTGCTGCGGCAACGCAGCTGGTGTGAACCTAGCTTAACACTGAAACTCGACGCCCCTGACACTCGAATCGCTTTTGGTGCAAACGCAGCTTAAGGCTTTATCTGAACTAAGGCTTTAAGGCTGGATTTGGACACCCCTGCTTTGAACTGAAGATAATAGTTTTAATGTTTCACTCTTAGATTCATTCATTAATTAAGTAATTAATTCAGAATATTTCTACATCACAAGTCAATCCAAGAAATACAATTTAGCAACTTTAGTTAAAAAGAGCTCAAGCCGAGATCCAAGTGGTAGAAATCCTCTTTTTGTTTTTATCTTATTTGATGTGTTTGAAGACTATATATACATAAAGAATCATGAACGTCTTTTTAAGAGGACGAATGTGATTTTTACTAAAACAATTAATCAGGTGTAAGGGGCCACACTTGTGTGCAAGGCTGATCAAAGTCAGCTGCATCCCATAATTCCAGTCTGCCGCATAACTTTAAAGTCTCTTAAAACACACAAACACTTTTTGTTTTCTTTTCATCATCACGTTTCCTTCCACTCATCCTTTTCTTTCTTCTCTGTGGGCTTCTTTGCTTAAGAGTGATTTGTTTACCCCACAATCCCCCTGGGTAATTAGTGCTGTGATAATGACTGGTATTGGAAACAAATACACCCACTCACTGAAGAGTGCTCACAAACAGCCACACAAAACGGGTTTGCGTGTGAACGGGGAGGGCAGATGCCTTTCGTGAACTCGGTGGCATTAAGCTCTGCTGTGGTGGGGCGATTACTCCTGCAAACAGGAAAACTAAACCTATCAGACACATTCTTCCAAAAACCAATGCTCTGACTTTAAACAAAACGTTGCAGCAAAAGCTAATTCTAGATCTTAGTTGTTTGAATTCTATTAAGCTGCAAAACCGATTTCATTTGTTGCAGTAAATTGAAAAGAATGTCGAAGCAGAAAGAAGAAACGGCCTGCATTTACCTGTCAAGGGCATCCAAGGGAATTGTGAGTCCTGCCTGTCAAGAAAACATTTTTATAACCCTGCAAAACCTCAGAGGGAGTATGGATGGGTCAAAATCCTGGTCTCAGGAGGCTTCTCCACCCCTCAAACATCGGTCAGCCTTCTTTTTTTTTCTCTAAAGGGAAATCTATTGTCTTTTAACCGAGCTCCTTCTGCATTGGTCAAAAGCAGCCGGTAACGAGTACATGTGGTCAGTCTGTGTCACTTCATTGTGAAGTTGCGTTGATCAGAGAACTTTTGCTGCCTGAACAAAAAAAACAAAAAAAAAACAAGTTTGTCATGTAGCAAAAACATTTTTCCTTCTTTCATGACAATTATTTTACATTTCTGGACATCTGTGAACCCTTTCTGGAGCCTTTATCCAATGCAATGTATAGTATGTTACAGTTAGGACACAAAGATCGAGCTCAACCCTTTACCATGAGTTTGCACTCTTTTGACTATCGTAACTTCAACCGTTTATGCAGGTAACGCAATACCAGCTGATTCTGTTGCAGAGAAATACACTTTATGCTAGTAAGGTGTTGCATCACTTCTCTCTGATGACTGATGTTGACCATTTCAAGTCTACCAAGTAGAAAACACATGATCTTGTTAGTTCGCTATTTGTTTATTTTTCTTGACACCGCTTTGTTTTCTGTGTCCTCATTGAATGTAGATCTGTACAAAATGCGTTTTTTTTTTGTTGCCAAATTTACATAAATCTTCAATTGTGAGAGATATTTGTTTTCATGCTAGAATACTGGGACTTTTGTTCAATGAAAATTTGAACTTTGAGTTTATACAAGACAGAAAAGTGTGAAAACTTTCATGTCTGTCTGAAAAAAGTGTGTAAAGTGTGTAGTGAGAAGTTTTACAGGCTTAAAACAAATAGAATTATTGCAAAACAAAGATGAGTACTTTGCGGATGTCGTCATTTTTAGAATGTAACTCCCGTAATAAATCGTGATCAACTCTTATCCTTTCGTCTTTCCTTAACCCATGAGGAGGAAACTGCTGTTTCTTTCGATACACCAGACTACCATGTGGCTTCTTAATTTCGGAACTTCTTTTTCCAAGTTTGATGCAGAACAGGAAGTACCAAAACGTTGCAGTTCCTCTAAAGACCATTATAAGCTGGTCGAACAAGGGAGCAATTCTTCAGTAACTCACGTTAAAAAGTCCAATTCCTTTATCCAGTTGGATTTCTGAAGGTTGTTTTTAGGTTTATTATTTTGGTTGTTAATTGTGAAAGCTTTGAGTGAGTGAATGTTGTATTTAAATTATCTGTTTGATTTCATCAGAGCTCAAAGGAGTTTTTTGATTAACAGCTGGCTTCTTAGAAGCAGAAAATGCTTTAAATGTTGCTTTGCCTCACCTAAGTGTTGTTCTTGTAACGTAAATTGGGCAGAGTTGACTCCAGTCAATGTGAACATCTCACTTAAGACTTCACTTTGTGCGAATTCCAAAGAGCCATGTCAGAGATTCTGTCTAGTTAGTGTATTTATGTCTATGAAAGGGCTGCCCAATCCTGGTCTTGGAAAACCACAATCCAGCCTGTTTTCCAGTGCTCCCTGAACTGTTTAATGGAGATTATGTATGTCTGGTTTGTTTAGTCAATCAGGATGTGGAATCACATTTAGGGTTGAGGCTCTTGATCCAAGTTGGCCAACCCTAGACATGTAAAGATGCAAAACAACAAAATAAAATGGGATAAATGTAGTTTCATGCTGGAAAATATTCGCTTTTTGGAGCATCTACATCCATCAATTCAATCTCATTACTAGAGAAGTGCTATTATTTCATAAAAGACATTGGTGTATCATAGTTTGACCCTGAGATTATAACCTTTGACCCTCCGAGTGGAACACAACTGCTACAGCCAGTTAGGCAAATAAACAACATTTCACCGGCCACTTTATTAAGTACACCTTACTAGTACTGGGTTGGACCCCCTTTTACCTTCAGAACTGCCTTAATCCTTGATGTTATAGACTCAACAAGGTTCTGGAAACATTCCTGAGAGAGTTTGATCCATATTGACATGATAGCATCCCACAGCTGCTGCAGATTTGTTGGCTGAACATCTATGATGCTGATCTCCTGTTCCACCACATCCCAAAGGGGATTCATTGGGTTGAGATCTGGTGACTGTGGAGGTCATTAGAGTCCAGTGAACTCATTGTCATGTTTAAGAAACCAGTCTGAGATGATTCCAGCTTTATGCCATGATGCCTTATCCTGCTGGAAGCATCATCAGAAGATGGTACACTGTGGTCATAAAGGGATGGACATGGTCAGCAACAATACTCAGGTAGGCTGTGGTGTTGTAAACATGCTCAGTTGGTACTAAGTGACCCAAAGTGTGCCAAGAAAATATTCCCCACACCATTATACCACCACCACCAACCTGAACTGTTGATACAAGGCATCAGCAAGGCATTTCCACCCACAGAACTGCATCTCACTGGATATTTTCTCTTTTTTGGGCCATTCTCTATAAGCCCTAGACATGGTTGTGGGTGAAAATTCCAGTAGATCAGCAGTTTCTGAAATACTCAGACCAGCCCGCCTGGCGCCAACAACGATGCCACGTTCAAAGTCCCTTCAATCTCCTTTCTTCTCCATTCTGATGCTCGGTTTGAACTGCAGCAGATCGTCTGGACCATGTCTACATGGCTAAATGCATTGAGTTTCTGCATTGTGATTGCCTGATCAGAAATGTGCATTAATGAGGATTTGGACAGGTGTGTATACTAAAGTGGCCAGTGAGTGGATCTGCATCCGTTCAGGCAGTTCAGGAGGATTTCCAAACCGGCCTGATTATGACTGCCTGATGAACAGCTTGGTGTGTGTGACAGAAAAGATGGGGGGGGCTTGCATGTGTGCAGCGTGTGTTCAAGCTCTGCAGAAAAATGACAGAAAAGACGACGAGCGATGGGAGAATATGAAAATCGGAGAAGGCAAGGAAAGAGGGAGAAGAGAATCCCCTGCTGTTTTTCCAATCAGGAGGCGTCTTCCTCCTCACTTGGTGATTTATTCTCTATCCCCTCTCCTCCTTCATGTCCCATTTTTCCTCCCCACTCTTCCATTTCTTTCATTCATTCCTCCCCGTCTTCTTCTTTCTGTGGGCAGCTTGTGAGCATAGCTATTAGAAATGATGACAGAAACACATTCAGGCACGGCAGCACTCTGGAAGTGACTCACCTGTAAAGCTGCGAGATTTTCATCTCGACTCGCTCCTGCAGGTCACTTATTCTCTCCGAGTTCACTCCGGAGAGGTGTTTCTGCTTCAGACGAGACATCAAAGTTATTTTATTCTAAAAGCAGTGGTAAATGATGCATGACTACACTGACCAGCATTAATAAGTGTCTTGTGAGCCAGTTAAGACTGCTCCTTTTTAGCAGATCAATAATTAAGGGGCATCGGTCACGATTAAGTGTAGAATAATGCTAATTTTATGCATTAAAACAAAACTAAGCTAACAAAACAAAATCATTTGATGAAGCGAGGTATGTTTGTGCGTCCCTGACATTATTTCCCGTCTAGTTTTGCTGTCATCCAATCATTTAGTCAAATTTCACATCCCTGCCCCTCCCTCCATTCATCCCCCAGAGCCACAAGTGTGTGTCTGTGTGCTGCCTCAACCTTTGAAGTGTGTCGCCGCTTCGTTAGCATGAGTGGATGTGACGGAGCATGGGATATGGCACATTACTGTTGTGTTAAATAACTGATGCGAGTGTTTATGCGTCCTCTCACTCCCACAGCCCTTTCCCTCTCACACACACAGCCACTGACCCCTCCCTCTCAGTGCTGGTTGGTTGCCATGGCTACAGTGTCGCCTCTCTTCCTCATGTTGCTATGAGACTCGGACCGACATACCTGAGCTGAATGACAATGTGTCTGTGGCTTTGGCAAAAGGCCCATAAGAACCAATAAAGGATGGCCTAGACCAACACTTCCCCAATCTGTGATGGAGGAACCTGGGGATTGATTGTTAGGGAAGGCAGGAGTCATCTACGTCATAAGAGCAGATCAACTCAATTCCTTTTATTTCTCCCGCAGATGTTTTATTTTTCACATTACAGCTGCTGCGTGTCTCATTTGACCACAAAAATGGCTTCAAAACAAAGAGGAGTTTGAGGGTGATAACACAAATGGATTTATTGATTTTTGACAATAAGTGGAATCGAGTTAGAACAGCTCCCAATAACTTTTATAGGATTTACAAGCCAATGTCAGAGAACCGTGGAGTTAGAACCTCAGCTCTTACATTGGAAAAAAAATGTTCTTTTCAAAACAAGCTAAAAAATATTGAATATAAGATGTTTTTTCTTGTTATAGTTAAAACAAATATCTGGAACTAGTAGAATTTGTCTCGGTAAGATTTCTCAAATAAGTTGTGATGTCTTGCCCTTTTAGGACTGAATTAAATCTTGAAATTTGCTATAAACATTCATTTGTAGGTATATTGCTGTGGTATTTGGAAATAATATGTCTTAAGAAAAGTATTTATTGCTCTAAAAGAGTTTTCTATCTTTAAAATAGCAAACAAGCAAAAAACACTCCATCTATCCTTATTGCTTAACAGAGTTAACACATTTGAATCTATCTCAAAAAATGATACATAAATGTACGCTAACTCACAAAATTATGTCCTTTTTTTGTTTAATCCATTTGTTCTGTATTCATTAATTCAAATAAAGTTTCTAGTTTTCCCTACACAGAGTAAGTGGAAATACGGCCACTCACCGTTCACTAAAAACTTCTACTTAATAAACTTAAATTAAGAACTACTTGTTTCTTTAGTAATCATGTTAAAAACAAGACGTTTGAATCAACAAGGTTTATTGTCAAGTTGTTACATCTCACTTGAAAGGTTGATAGTTTTGCATACCATCAAGTGTAATACGATATTTAAACTAAAAGACGAAAATCCTTGGTGAGAGTTTGTGTTTTTGCAGTGTAACTTTGTTGCATCCTTATCTGTTGTGACTGTTGTATCTGCTGCCCTTGTGTCTTAAAGCCCAAAGGTTGGAGCTAAAAGTGTTCCTCTGATAAATCACAAACATTTTCTTTATTATGTTGATTTGAAATAACGGCCACACAGTCCACCACACTCACTATGTGTTATCCAGTAAATGTCCATCAATGTTTATAGTAAAGACACATTTTGTAATAAAATAGATATTTCTGCATAATCATTGAAAGAAATTATAAAACCAGATTCTGTAAACACTTTGGTCTGACGTGAGTTTAAAACTGTGCTCCTAAATCCTGGTCCTCGAAGAACATGGTCCAGCTTTTTTTCAAACCTACGGTGTTCAAACTCACCTGACTTTGATGACCGCCATCATCGGGGTTCTGCAGAGGTTGGGAAACAGACTTCAAGTTTAGTTACTTGTGCCTTCGTATGAGTGCTGCAGCGGGTTTTTGGGTTGTCCAGGCCAGTAGAGGGGTGTAGAGAGGAGCGGCCGGCTCAAGGCACATCTAAAGGGAAGTGCAGTTCCCTTGAGGCTTGTCAAAAATGGAACGTTCCATTGTTCACCACTGATCAGTCTCCATTCTGTTGTGTGTCCGTCTCACGACCGTCAGTTAGCTTACGTTGCATCCCAGAGAGAACATTTTTCCTTTATTTTTAGTGTCTGAAATGTTTTAATTTGTAAAGTGTTAACTCAGATATCTCAGAAATATAATTTGTGTGCACAAGACACATCAACAGTAAGATAAGTAGAACTCTAAAGACTTTAATGTCTGCAGTATTGTGCCAAGAGATCAAAGATGCAGATATACAGCCATTAGAAACTAGCATTGTGTTTCTGCACTTTAAATGACCCGGGTGAGTACTTAAATCTGATTGGCTGCTGGGTGTTGATGCACACCTAAAAAAGAAGTTCCGATCACATAGCCCAAATGTTTTATATCACTTTGCAGGCTTCTTTAAAACAAACTTTTTGCTTCATCTTCTAAACAAAAACAAGTGGTAAGAGGTGAACTTTCTCTCTGAACTGATGGTTTACTGAACCTATCGTGATGATCAGCATATATATTGCATTCCTTTGCTGCTGCAGCGACGGTTTGTTGTGTTACCGCGACAATGAGCCGCCCCGCCAATCAAATAGTCCGCTTTTAGTGAGAAAGCGATCTAAACCAAAAAAAATAACAATAAAGTACTAAAAGTTAATTAAATATGTATTTCTTTTGTAAGTGACCTTGTTGTAAGTAGAATATCCAAGTGGAACTTTGGAAATATAAGTGAACAGAGTGTGTATTTTCAGAAATTGACGCCCACCGTGGAAGCCTGAACCGTCTGACACAAAGCAGAAGATGGTCGCTTCTGACTTGTGATTTATCTGTTAATAAATATTAACACATTCATTTTTAAAAACTTAACGTTAATTATGTTAATTATGTTAATTAATGTTAACGTTGACAGCCCCTGTTTTTAATCACCATTTTTATAGATTGGTATGACTTTTGCCATTTTTATTTTACTGTTTCAAATGATAGATTACAAACATAAGATAAAGGTTTTGAAATAAAGTTGACAACCAGTTTCACCAATGACATGTCTATGTCATGGCAGTCAGTTGATCTTTTATTTTTACCTTTATTGACAATATTTAGGATTTCATGTTCTGTCGTTGCTGTGAGGAATATTGAATGTGGATGGATTTTTATTTTGTTGTTGAATTGTTTAATGTCCTCATCTGGTATTTCTTCTGCTAGATCTGATCCAACATTCACAAAGAATTTATTGAATTCATTTACTACTGTATTCATATTTTGTCTTTCCCTGTTTGGACAATGTAAACAATCAGAATATGTTACTTTTTAGTGCCATACTTAACAGTTCCTTTTATATTATTTCTGTTTTTATCTAATTTTCTGTTATAATACATTTTTTTTATTTTCCTAATTACATCCGGGCATGCTGCAAGTGACAGGTCATAGTTAACGCTTGAATGACACCTAAGGATAAGTAAGGGTGAACATTGACATGTCATACAGATTTTTCTTGTTTTCTTCTACCCCCCCAAACTCATCTAACTGCTCAGGGAGTCTGTGAGTACTGTTCATGCTGGCATCCTACAGGCGTCCTACGGGCACTTGCGTACCACGTGCACACGTGCATTTGCGTGTGGTCAGTAAGGAACCAGTACGCGCACCTTACTAAAGACTAGAGCGGCATAAGGACGCCATACGACAGTGTCACCCATGAGGTGGTGATACAAGCCTCGAGAGTAACTGAATGTCACACTTGCGCTCCCCTCAAGACACGGATGCTTTGACCCTCCATGGACCCCATTCCATGTGACCAAAGCTTAAGGTACTAATAAAAAAAATGATAGATGATGGGAGGGGTTAGCTGGTGTGACGTTTCTACACAGATCCTGTTCTGGAAGTGCAGTGTGAACACAAACCTAAAGCTGTGAAGCTGTGAAGTTGTTCGACCAGATGTTGACTTTTTTAGGTAAAATCTTAGCAGTTGAAGCTGCAATTACTCATCACTTCACAGCAGAGCTCACAGTCAACGACCAAAACCGCTTTTTCTTCACTATCAAGGCTGGCAATATTTCTATTCTTGCAGACAACAAAAGTTTAGCTCAGTTTGCGTCACTGAAGGGCCAGACTGTGATTTCTTTTAATATAGGAGAGCTATGACTTTGTCTTAACCTTGTCTTTTATGAATAGAAGTGCGTATTAGAACCATCTGTAGGCGGATTTCTTTTTAGCACAGTTGCTTCTCATGCTGCATATATGTGTCCTGTTCCTTTTTAAATTCCTAATTTAAAAAAAATGTTAGTATCATCACAAGCCTCTCCAGTTCATTTTTCAGGCCTTGAACTGTCCTAAAATCTGAAACATTTAGTTTTCAGCATTTATTTTCTTTTTCCGATAGCCTGGAATAACCTTCAACAATTTGTTTCCAAACATCAAGTCTTTTCTGCGCTGAAAACCGAGCAGAGGGTTCAATTTGGATAATAACCACCACTTTTTTTGTTTAAATCAGGATCCCAAACTATCAAAGCTGTAATGGAAAAAGTTCAAAAGTCTGGAGCAGATGAATTAGTGGGAAAATTATCGCTTTAGTTTTGAAGTGATTTGTAATGTTCTCAGTTATTAAAAGAATGATGGAAAGTAAAGGCAATTTAAATGATTTGTTTTAATTGAAAGTCTAAAAATAACTTCAGCATAAAAAAATCAAAGTTTTAGAAGTTTTTTATTTATTTATTTTTTTTACATAGACTGTTCTGCAAATAAAACTTTTCATGCTTTTAAACTCAGTTTAGATCTGCCTTAAAAACCACATTTTGCAGCTCAGGACTTCTTCCTAAAGTGAAGACCTCACATCCCCCCCTGTTTCTAAATCATGTCCTGACTTTCTTCCTGCCAGGATCCAGGTTATGTGTTTCTGTTTTTTAGTGAAAAAGATTTAAAAGGTATTTCAATGTTAGATATTAGGCTGCCCTGGAGAAATTTCAAAAAGAGCTTGTCCAAATCTTCCCTTCCCTATGCTATTCTATACTAATTAGGGTATAATTCTGGATTTTTTTGTATTTTGTTTTGTTAGGATCAAGTTTGTTTCTCCATTTGTGTTTCATTTGTGTTTTCCACATATTGGTTTTTTACTGTTTCTTTATTTGTCAAACTGTTTATTTCTGTGTTTGTAGACTGTTTTTATAATTTTTGTTTTGAATGTGTAATGCGTTTAGGTGTTGGGCTTGAACTCAATAAGTTGTCACACTTCTTTTAAACTTCATTTCGAACTTTGCATATACGGTACTTCTCTTTATGATATTTATTTTTATTTTATTAGTTTGAAATAATTAAATAATAAAAATTATAATAATAAATAAAGTGACAGTACAGCTTTAGTTTTTTTTTTTCAAATATCAAAAAGAAGTCAAATAAGTTGCAACTATTCCTGCTTTGTTAACTCAGCAAAAACATTTATATTTTAAAGACAGTTCACTATGTTTGCTATGAATAGAGAATAAAACTACCACATTGTAGTGTTGAATGACAGTTACTTTTTCTTTATTTTTTTTGTTGGTAAATGTGGGACTTTTTTGAAAAGACCAAAAGATTCCCCTATTGACAGAAATTGAATAGTTGTGGCAAAAAGGCATCAGGCAGACTCACTTATGAATTTCACCAGGTGAACGACTGAAACAGCAAACCCTGCAGAGATTTGTTCTATCCCAATTTCCTGATATCAGAGGTTCAGAAAAAGGAAAGAAAACCAAAATAATTTATTCATTCATTTTCCAATCCGCTTTATCCCTGTCGGGGTCACGGGGTTGCCGGAGCCTAACCCGGCTACTCATGGGCGAAAGCAGGGTACACCCCTGGACTGGTCGCCAGTCTGTCGCAGGGGCCACAATCACACACCCATGCACACTCACATTCACACCTACGGACAATTTAGAGTAACCAATTAACCTGTGAAGCAAGTTTTTGGACGAAGCCGGAGTACCCGGAGAAAACCCACGCATGCATGGGGAGAACATGCAAACTCCACACAGAAAGGTCCCCCAGCCAGGACTTGAACCGGGAACCTTCTTGCTGTGAGGCAGGAGCGCTAACCACTGCGCCACCGTGCAGCCCACAACCAAAATAATCTGCTTTCATATTCAGAATTAGACAAATTTTTATTTGAAGATAATTATTTTTGTAAATCTAAAGACACCACAAGGTTTCTTAAAAAAGTCAATATACTGAGCTTCATCTGAACACCTCAAGCACTATGGCTTTTCTGTTATATTTGCATTTAAACCATTCTTTTTATAGTTTGCACTTTCCCAGCTGAATGTTTTTCACCTTTCTAACAAAAGTAATAATTTTTCTGTATTGTAATGAAAGTCTCACCCTATAAAATTGTCCCTTTAATAATAATGCTGCTTGTTTCAGTCAAAATTGACCTCCCGCAGACGTCAGGCTGATGAAAATTGTTAAATGGAGAACATTTGTGTTTCTTTTTTTGTGTTTCAGGAGCTGTTTACAGCAGAGTGCAAGTTTAAAGAGTCTGTGTTTGAGAACTACTATGTAATCTACAGCTCTATGCTATACAGACAGAAGGAATCGGGCCGGGCCTGGTTTCTGGGCCTGAATAAAGAGGGCCAGGCTATGAAAGGCAACAGGGTCAAAAAGACCAAACCAGCTGCACACTTCCTGCCTAAACCTATAGAAGGTAAAGTTTCACAAGGCTTAATTTGTTTTTATTCTTGGGGGGTTTCATTGAATTCATCTTGTCCGTTTCAACATTTCAGTTGCCATGTACCGAGAGCCGTCATTGCACGATGTAGGGGAGGCGGTGCCTAAGCTCGCAGGGGTCCCGCCTTCCAAAAGCACAACCTGCGAGCCGGTGGTCATGAACGGAGGGAAACCAGTCAGCAAACCCGACAAGGGGGGGACATAGCCCCACCCGCCCCGGCTGCGCTCGAGCCACAAAAACAGCCTTGCCCCACTGCTGCGCGCTCACTAAACAAAAAACTGCAACAGCAGGTAAAACAAACAGCGGCACGCTCTGATTGGACAGCGGTGGGGCCGCTTGTCCCGCCCCCTCTCTGCTGGTTGGGCTCCGGGGCAAGAGGACGGAAAAATCCAGCTGCCAGACTGATGTTTAGGGAAAAGGTGGAAAAATGTCACGACGGAGAAACTTTCCATCCTTTACACACTTTATGTTTTTTTTTTCTGACAATCCATAGAAATGAGGCCTTTTTATAAAAACCCCGATAGGACTGTTTGATCTTTTTGTGTCGGCTCACTATCTGGAGCTAGCAACAGAAAAAACCCTCAATATTCAAGAAAAAAAAGCCTCAGCAGATGTTAGCTTCTGCTGATTCGGAGCAAGCACAGTCATTAATCAATTAAGATTCAGAATGCGATGTTCTGCATCCAAAAACACCTGAATGCAGGCGAGAACGAGAAGGGAAACGTCTGCACGCTTCACCAAACATGTTCTCTCTCCTCCGCGATCATTTCTCCAAACTTGTAGCAAGAGAAAAGGATGCGCTAATGTCCGATCAGCACAGTAGCAGTCAAGGGTTTACAGAGTAGCAGATATCGTAGAATGAAAAAAAAAGAAAAAGAAAAATGGCGTTCCCTGTCATTTCTGACCCTTTTTCTAGATGCCTTCCCAAGTACTTGAAAAGCAGAAATGTTTGTGAACAGGGTAAGTGATGCTAAAGCCACTGTGTGTAGATCCCAATCATCTGTGACGCAACGACCAAAAATGTTTTAAACTAAGTTTAAAATCTGCGAATGATCATAGTTTGTAGTTGGACTAACGATGGTTGGTCTGATTTTTTTCATTGCATTAAAAAAAGGCAATGAGATTATAATCTATTATTTTGACATAATGTTGACATATTAGCATTGCAGTGTAGTTTACGATTTTTAAAGTTTTTTTTTTTTAATTTACTGAAGTGCGCTGCTAAAAACTTGGATCTTTGCCTCATAAGACGGAAGTCAACTTTTGGATGATTCCTAAAAAAAGACAGTTTGCAACCATTTCCGATTTTGGACCCATCATGTGCAGAACAGGTCGTAGCTTTAGCAGGACTCATTCAAGCTAATAAAATGATCGTATCGGAATTCTCTTGGAAGATCTGGATTTGGATTTCTAATAACCTTTATGACTCTACCTTAACAATGTCAAACATTTGCTTTCAACAGTTAGACTATATGTTTTAAATCCCAGACAAAAAACATTTCAGACAGAATAGAAACATTTTATTTTGAAATTAATTTCTTTGCTTAACCAGGGGGAGTCTTCTTCATTTTCAAAATAAAACGCCACATTAGGATTCTTGGTTTTGTCCACGTCTTGCAGTTGGCTATTTTTTTATCCAATCAAATTATTCCAGTTGTTGACCGATCAGTTAAAAGGAGTTTTACTTCAAAAAATATATCAAAACAACAAACATTTCTAAACGGGTAACCTGAAATCAAAACGCAGTGATGTTGAATTCTATCCTCGTGAAGTGTGTGAAAGTGGGTTTTAGGAAAAAAATGTCCGTCATTTTAAAGTGTTTAAATTACCTTTTCTACAAATGTATTCAAACCTTTTTGTTTACATAATTTTTTACAAACATTATTATGCGAACATGCACATAACATGTTACAATTGCATTAAAAGTCCATTTAAAACGTACATTTTTGCACAAAAAATGTTTTTAAAATAAAAAACAAGACTAACATTATTTAAATACACCACGGTTTGGTTTTTTTTGCTCTAAAACCAAAGCTGCCAGTGATTGGTAAAGTATATTAATTAAAAATCAAAATAATAATTATGTTTAATCTTACTTTGTGTTTCCTTTTTAAATTTGTGATTTTGATAGAAATCTTTTTCAAAGTTTTACACACAGTGGCTTTAAATCAGAGGTGTGATGAGTGTACATCCAGTTACATAATTGTAAAGTAATGTTTTCAACTAATGTAATTTAGAGAAGTGCTAATAAAAATACTGAAAAAAAGAAAACTAAGCAACACAAATTGATTCCAGTCCGGACTGAAAATCACAAAGATTGAACTCTCCTCTCACTGTGAAAGCTCTAGTCTGTTCTAGGATCAGACTTTTTTTACTCGTCTTTGTTTGACCGCCAGAGCGGGCGCCAATTAACTCCTCCAGAAGAAGCTGCGCCGGTCCGTCGCGAGGCTGAGAAGATATCCGTGATCCCAAACTCCAAATTAGAGTGAGTGACATCGAAGCAGACGCATGAAAATTCATTTACTCAGGAGGACGTCTGCTGTTAAGCGACGAAAACAGACACTGTGCATCTCTTCAGCTTTGAATTCCAATTTAGGCACCAAATAAGCCGTTTTGCATTCTAATCAGAGGCAGAAAATACACCGCTCTTTGTTAAGGATTAATGACCCGTGTTGCCTCAACTACAAAGAGACAAAGCAGCCTTGTCACATCAAAGCAGCAGCAGCAGCTCGGATCTGCAGGAACAGGCATGCAGCGGTGCAGGAGGTGAAGACCCTGACCCTGCACCGCTGCACCGCCTCCTGATTGACCCTTTTCTGCACCCCATTTTTCCCTTCATGTCATGCACTTGTTAGAGGATTTTGAAAGCAAAAAACTGAAGCAAATGAGCGTTAGATCATCTTTTTGTCTCCAGATTGTAAAATGTTAATTACAACAGTTAAAAAAAGAGATTTTTATCCGAGTGCCTCTGGTTAACAGCCGGGTTGGAAGCCGTCCGGTGTTGTGCTCGTCTCACATCAAAGAAACGTGGCTGTGTCTGTTTTTAACAGTTGCTGTGTCTCATGTAAAGTTTAAAAAGTACAAAAAATGAACCCTGACAATCAGGTGTGTGACGGCCCCTTTTCATTTGTGGCTCAGTGTTGCCTCATGTGTCTGAAATTTTTGAGGAACCGACTGCCATGTGTTTGTTGTTTGAGGTTCACAGCACTTTTTAAAGACCTACTCCAATGAAAACAGTGTTTTTTTTGTGTGTTTTTGACATGGTCTTGTGGCGTTTCTCTGATGATGGAGGACATATGGTAAACCCACCCATGAAATCCACATAATTTTTGTGCAACATCATTTTTTTAATGATATATAAGTAGAATCAATTATGATGCATTAAGTAATTTGGTAAGTTTTTGCTCACAACAATAAAGTTAGTTTAGGATGCAAAAATACTGACATGAGTATTCAGGAAATAATCACCGTATTTAGCCACCGTTTAGCCACACCTTGTTAACATGGTGTAACTGTATTATAAAGAAATAATTATCCATAAATTTTGCATTTTTTTAATACAGCAATTAGTCATTTTAAAAACTGAATAACAATAAATGAATGATTCTCTCCATGAATTTTAGAAAATTACCTTAAAAAATTCCCGCTAAAAGTGTAAAGGAAGCAGCCATTTTGAAAGCAAAAAAGCCCTTCTACTGCCCCTAGTGGAATGATGATGAATTACAGGGCAGGAAACATGGACCAAGTTATATCCAGTGGGTTTTTAAGGAAAGTTTGGTTCATATTAATTAGATAGTGCTCTCTGAAATGTGTGTATCAAATAATGTACACATGTTTATACAGGATTAAGAAAATTAGGCTAAAGATGTATTTCTGAGCAAGGCCCAGATATAGGAATGGGAATGGGC
>BSAI01000123.1:10561934-10578023 GCA_036245035.1 Adrianichthys oophorus
TAAAGACGCAAAAACCAATTGCAAACATTGAAAAAAAATCACAAAAAAACAAAAATAAAATTGTAGATAAAAAAAAAACGTAAGGACGGCCAAACGGACAAATGGGCAGAAAAAGGATCAACTCAACGGGGCATAAACCAGTGTCCTGCCTGTGATTGTCCCTAGCCCAGTAAATTCAGATGGTAGGAAGACCATATAACTTATAAAACATATCAACTATATCAAGGGAGAAGATAAATATATGGATAGATATGATGTACTGATATGATGATGGCGAGGTTTCCCAAACATTTTAAGGCTAAACTTGGAGAGATATGACACACACACACCCAAAAAATAAAAAAGATATTTGCACCGCTAATGTTAGGTTGGGGGTGTGAGGGGCTGTAAGGTAGCACTGAAACAGAGCGCTCTCAGCTATGAGAGGGAGCGACAACGGTTCCACCCACAATTTGAAGGAGAAGTTCTAACAACTATGTCCTAGAAAATGACACAGGTAGCCTAATCACAATAAAAGGACCACTGGGAATGCTTTAAAAATAGATTAAAAGATGACCGGAGTAGGTTTTTAAAAATATTCTCCAGAATGGATGGTGTTTTTTGTTTTTATTTTCCTGGCTGTGGACCAAAGACACTCGTAGTCACAGCTTCTGGTTCCAGCGACGACGCACAATTACCGTCAGCGTCTCCAGAGAGATTCCTCTCCGGTTACAGAGAGGGTGCAATTCTGAAATCTCCCACAGGGTGCTCAAGCACCGGATGAGGAAAGCTGATTTAATTAGCAATCACAACAAGCCGGGCCGCGTTTGAGTCCCACTCACAAGTAGCAGGAAGGCTCACGCCTCTCGGAAATCAGAAGTCAGGAGGCGAGAAATGAAAACAGAAAAGCTTTGATGGCCTGACCCCAGCAGCAGCAGCGCTGCACTTCAGAGATGCAGGAGTATGTAATGGTTAGCACTCGTGATGTAGCCCACCTCCCTCAGGTTTTTTTCTCCTTTTTTTAAGTTGGTTTTCTTCCCCTTTCAAAAGGCTGTGGTGTTCCATCTGAATCTGAAAGAGACCGCTCTCTCCTCCCAGTTCTTTCTGTCTGCCCCGCCCCACGTGGACCATTCTGCTTTCCAATTATCCTTTGATCCCCAATCTTCTGTTCACTTCAACCGCCGCAGCTTTTTGCTTTCCTCACTCGTTGTGTAAGCAGGCGGGGAACTGGCAGCCTCCTCCCCCAGCCTGGACCTTTCCCCACTTGTTGCATGGTTAAAATACATTTTAAAAAAAGGAGAATTTACGCTGATGGTCCCTTCAAACATCTCCACATCTTCCAGTCTTTTTAACTGACTAATTTCAATAAAACAATACGATTTTCGCATTTAAATCAAAGTGACGCTTTAAGCCTAATGCATGTCTGACAGAAAACACTTCCTGCATCAATATTTCATCCTGTTAGCTGAAGGCTGGGAATAATTATGAGGTATAAAGATGCATGACGGTGTAATTATTTGAACCTTTTGTGTCTTCTTTTGACAATAACAGATTTTATGAAACCTTCTGGTTTTGCATTTTAAAGCCACTAGATAATGATGATGATGATGATTGCTCCTCTGGGTTTTTTTAGGATCAAAGATGACCCTGTTTTCATCCCCGAGCATCCTTCTAATGTTTGCGCCCTTCTCTGAGCGTTTCTTCTAGTAAACTAAACTAGGTGTCTGTGAAACAGGGTATGTCTGTCTTGCCACTGTGAAAACATGTTTCTGGAAAGCTGGTACATGTTTTTAAAGGATTCAGACTGAAGGCGGCGGCCTGCTGGACGCTCTCTGTGCAAACCATGCCCACCATGAGCTGATAGCCAAATGTGACTGGTGCCAACTCTGAAGTCTGTCTGTCAGTAAATGTACAGTTACCTTTACCTATATATTATGCAAACTGAGTTTGTCTGCACTGTACAGTTTGTGTCGAATATATTGTATACACACAGAAAATAAAAAATATTGAATAAAGGTTTATAGAAAGGAGACATGACCGGATCCATCTGTTATTCTTACCATCCATCCATTTTCTAAACCCGCTTTGTCCCTTTCGGGGGCAGCCGGAGCCGACTACTCGTTGGCAAAGGCAGGGTACACCCCGGACAGGTCACTAGTCTGTCGCAGGGCCATAATCACACTCACATTCACACTTAGGGACAATTTAGAGTAACCAATGAACCTATGAAGCATGTTTTTGGATGGTGGGAGGAAGCCGGAGTCCCCGGAGAAAGCCCACACAAGCAATTTTACTAAATTACAAACAAAACAACTTAATAAAAAGTAATCCTATATAAATGACTTACAGTTCATATGTTTAAGTTTTTTGTATGATGTTTTTTTTTCTAACAAATATGTAAAGTATTTGTCTACATAAAGTAAAATTTGTGTTATATTCATTTTCTATAGTGGTTTTTGCCTTTCGGGGTCATGGGAATGCTGGAGCCTAACCCGGCTACTCATGGGCACTCCTGGACTTGTCGCCAGTCTGTCGCAGGGGCCACAATCTCACACACTCTCACATCCACACCTAGGGATAATTGAAAGTGACCAATTCACCTATGAAGCATGTTTTTGGACGGTGGGAGGAAGCCGGAGTACCCGGAGAAAACCCACGCATGCACGGGGAGAACAAACTGCACACAGAAAGGTCCCCCATTGGTGACACTGTTTCAAGTCCCCCAGCCGGGACTTGAACCGGGGGACTTCTTGCTATGAGGCAAGAGCGCTAACCACTGCACCACCGTGCAACCCATTTGCACTATATATTATTAAAATGTCATGTTTGGTTTTATTATTTTTTAAACAGTTAAAATAAAAACCCAGATCCTTCAGAGTTCACAAGTTGTCACATTTTCCAGCTTTCATCTGTTTATATATTTTTTTCAACTGAAAGTGTGTATTTTGATTTTTCATTAATATTTATTTATGCAAAGACAATTTTTAAAAGGAAAAATTACATCCATAATTTATGAGAAGAAATTAAGAAACAAAAACTTTTTTCTTGAAATATGGAACAAAAAAATTACTATTACGATGTTTTTTTAAACATTTTACCAAAAGATGGACTTGTTCAGTTAGGTCTTCAACTCTTATTCTTTTTTTCGGCCATCAAAGTCTTTTTCTTGTTAGTAAGTTATCTTTTTTTTTTTTTTTTTTAAAACATTTTTACACTATGTTTTGGAGTTTTTTTTCTTCTTTCTTTTAATTCTCAAAGCAGAAAGATGTTTTTGGTTTGCCTCTCTCTTTTTAATGTTTTTTTTTAATTATTATTTTGAACATTGTTGACATTCTCTTTTAATATTGTTTTTTCTTTTTTTTCTGCATTCCGAAATCCTTACTTATATTCCAAATAAATTCATTCATTTATTCATTTTCCAATCCGCTTTATCCCTTTCTGGGTCACGGGGTTGCCGGAGCCTAACCCGGCTACTCATGGGCGAAGGCAGGGTACACCCCTGGACTGGTCGCCAGTCTGTCGCAGGGGCCACAATCACACACCCATGCACACTCACATTCACACCTACGGACAATTTAGAGTGACCAATTAACCTATGAAGCATGTTTTTGGACGGTGGGAGGAAGCCGGAGTACCCGGAGAAAACCCACGCATGCACGGGGAGAACATGCAAACTCCACACAGAAAGGTCCCCCCAGCCAGGACTTGAACTGGGAACCTTCTTGCTGTGAGGCAGGAGCGCTAACCACTGCGCCTCCGTGCAGCCCTTTCCAAATAAATGTTAAATTGAAATAAACAAACAACATTAAGTCCATATACTACTTCAGCACCATGGACAGCTCCATCGATTAATCACAGTTCAGCTGCTGATATTTAAAAGCGGCTCCAGCGCCCTGGATCCTCGCTTACTTGGACGTTAGTCAGATAAAGGTTCAGCGTGTCTGTCACTATCACATCCATCTAAGCTTGTGTCTGCTCACGCAAGAGGCAGCGTTTGGACAACAAACCTTTAAAATCCTTGCTGGATCTCAGGATAATATTTCTGATTTGATTTATATTTATTCGAGCTTATCGGTTCTTGTTGTACCTTTGCAGATGTCTGCTGAGATCCTAAACGTCCCAGACAAGCTGCTCCTTCCCCATTTTCGATCGCTGATAAATCTGAACAGGTTTAGGAAAAATTCAACAAATTAATTTCAGCAGAAACTGATAGGACTTTTATTATATAAGAACAACAGGAAGTTTTTTTTTCTTTTGCTGCTTTTCACTGAAAACATTTTTGAATTACTATTTCGTACTGAAAAAACACAAAATCTAATCAAGTTCTTATCTATTTTATAGTATCAAAGACAAAACTACTTTACTAGTAACTTTTTGGTAAAATGTAGTGACTTGTTTCTGTTTTTTGAGTAATTTCTAAGCATTATGTCTATAGGAACTGGCTTTGTTTGTATACTTCATATAATATTGTTTGTTTTATCTGTGAATTGTGAGCAGTTTTCTTTCAAGAAACAGATTTACTTAATTCTATTCATAATTTTTAAGAAAAGGTTATCTTAAAATGTTTTAATCTAGTCTTACTTTAAAATGGTCTAGAATTAAGGACAATTCTTAAAACATGATATATTTGTCTTTTGTAAGTATAAAAATATATTTAACCTAGAAAATAGACAACCATATTTAGTGATATTTTGTGTTTTTGCAGGATTTAAATAAAACAATAAAAAGCCTAATAAATCCTTTTTTTTAATTTTAGCTTGACTTTAGCTGACTTTTCCCTACAAGATGACTTATTTGACAAAATCTTACCAAGCCAAATTTTACAGCATCCCTGGTTGTATTGGGTGATAACAGGTTCTACAGGTTCTATTGGTCGATTTGTTTCCACTTAAAACACATGAAAAACATCTTTTATTTAATGTTTTTAAACTTGTTTTGAAAAGGACATTTTTTCCAAATTGAAGAAGCAGCCAAACACGCCCCTCAAATCCAACATTTTCCACCCTGATCTTTACTCTTCATTATAAGCGACGCAGTTGATCAAAATGCCAATTTACGACTCCCTTTTCTTCCTCCACGCAAATCAAATCACGCCAAACAAACGAGGAACAAACTGCAATCCCGGAGGGAGCTGGCCTCAGCCTGGGCCAGCCATAAATCCACCCCCCTGAAGACGGAAGCGCGCTGACAGCAAGCCCATCAGTCAGCTCCTGCGGAGCAGAGCGAGATGGAGGTGCCATTAAACAGCTCCGCTATCAGGCAGACACCAACAACCGCCCAAACAGATTGGCAGCTTGACAGGCAGGAAGAAACACTCATCACCCACACTGCCTCGCCTGGCCTCCTCTAAATGACAGGTGAGCCGTCAAATACTATAATTAGCTGGATGGGATTCACATTTGCATATGTAAATGTAATATAAATGAAGAGTGTTCTGGAAAAACAACAGTGTTTGAGGATAAAACGTAAAAAAGAACCAAAAAAATTCTCTTTTTTTATTCAAACTCCTGGTCATAACTCCATTTCTTCACCTCTGTTCGCTATCCAGCCTCACCTCAGGAGCTCATATCAGGTCTGGGCCACATCAGACGTTTCAGGTTGAACTCCAATCACTGCTGTGCAGATAAAGACAATTAGAGCAGTTTAATAAAAGTAAAGAGATGTTAATAAAAGATTCACGTCCTCGTCTGCATTCTTCTCATGTCTCTAAGTGTGTTTGCAGGAACCTTTGAGACCATCTTTAATCTCATGAGATCAATATTACAACTCATTATAACTAGCTGCATCTTTTTCATTTTCTAGATACCCAGGGCATACATCTTTCTTTCAATTCTTTGTCAGATTTGAGTTTTAAAGGTTTACCTGCAGAATCTCCATCCTCTTCATTACTAAAATTGTCTGCATATGAGAAGATTTTGGCAAAATCAACTTATTCATCAAATAATAGATTCTGAAAAATGATCAAGATAGTCAAGTTTTCTCTTTAGCTTTTGTTACCTGCAATTAAATTATATTTCCACTTAAGCCTTCTGGTTTTTCAACTAAAGGAAAGTCAAAAAAATAAACAGGAAAAGTGACCAACATGGAATATTGAGCTAACAAAATAAAATAAAACCCATTGGGATAAAGCAAAGAAATGCAAACTCAAGGGAAAAACATTTTTTTTATAATGAAGTTAATCCTCTACAAGGTAGAAACAGTTAGTTGCTACACATTTATTTGTGACTTTTGGGTATTATAAGTTAATTCCTCACTTTAAAGACAAAAATATACAAGTATACAAACACATAAAAGAGTGACTTGAGAATGAAAATAAAATATGTGAAAAATGGCATTCGTGAAGGCAGGAGGAGCTCAAATGGATCCCACATCATAATCCCTCCTCTGCCATGCTTGAAAGTAGTTCTCAGGTGGTTCTTTTGTAACGGGGTTTGGTAGTGATGAACTGATGAAGCTGCGATTTATTTATTTTAGGGAGAAAATTTTTAAACGGATCAAGAGGTCACAACTACTTTTGTTAATTTATGTTGAAATAAAAATAAATTGTTTTGATGGCAAACACACACTGCACCTGCATTCTTTTGCTGTGTGTAGAATTCAATGAATTAACAATACGTAAAGACAGTTAATTTCTGTGGGTAAACTTAAATAAACCATATTTTTATTCAAAACTGACATTTTTTAGGAGTTGACTACATTTCTTTTTTTGTTTCCTGAAACTAAATATTTTATTGTTTTTTAATATACATTGGAACAAATTCCAATAATTTAATCTGTTTTGTCATAATACTTGATTCAAATTTCATTTCGATTTAGATAAACATTGCTTGCAATTTGCTTTTTGTTCTCATCAAACTCAACACCTGTCACTAAAAATGTCTAAATTATGACGAGAAATCCACTAATTTCTATTAGCTGTGATACAGCCACCATCTTGGCAGGATATAAAATAGACAAACAGTCATGTTAACAGACCTGCCAGCTGTTTGAACGAGAACCAAGAAAACAACACAAATACACAGAATAAAGGTTAGTTTGTTTAACTGTTACCTTAACATCAAAGTACATGAGGATTTATCTCCTAATACAACCAGCCACCTAGTGGTTATTCAGTGAACTGACCTGCTCCCAGCTGCTTTCCTTTTCAAACAAGCTTCAACCCAGAAGTCAGGCAGAAAGGCTGCACAACTTTTTCTAGATTCCGTTGGTTGGGATTTTTTTGAGGAATTATGTAGTTAAGTTGCAGTTTTGTTTTTGTTTTTTTTTTGTATTTTTTTTCAAAAGAACCAGATTTTCTTCAGACCTGCTGCTGGACATTCAATTTGTTGCTCAGCTGGACATTTAAAAAAAAATTATATTTCACTGTAAAATCTTTGCAAAACTGTCCAATCAAATGTAACAATTTGTAGAAAAAGTTTTAAAACCCTAACTTTTTTGGAGCAGCTTTTATTTTTTTAAGTTAAGTTCTGATGTCTCAAACTACTTTGACACACATAAATTATTGTACAGAAGTTTTACTTCAAAGTGTTTATTGTTAGATTTAAGTTTTTTATGTTTTTCTTGTTGTTTTTCCCAATTTTTTATATTTTTTAAGTCCTTTATTTTGAAGGATCTGCCTGTGCCAAGTTGTGCTTCCTTGCTCATGCTGCTGGTGCTCCTAAAAGCTTGGAGGCTTTAAGGTAACCTTATCAGATCTTCAAGTGGGTTTATGGACCAGGCTCTTCTCCAGATGGTCCTGAACTTTATCAAGCCCGGCTTTATCAAACCAGGCCTGGTGTTTGCGGTGGCGTTGAGAGCTCCCTTGAGAGTCCGTTTTCGTCTGTCTCGTTGTCAAAGACGACAGGCGCCGCCTGCTCTTCAGATGCTCACATGAACCCGCCGGATGGTTTTCATGGGAACAGGGAGCCTTTAAAGCCATCTGGAAGACAACAAAACAGTGTTGACCTTTGACCTCCTGGTGTTGTCCCACTGACTGTTGGGAAGCTCTCTAAACTCGGAAAACTCACTTTTAGGAAAATGGTTCTGCATTGGTTTGGTTTTCCCTGCTGTCAGTCAAAGAGCTTTAAACCCTCCAGTTCCTAAAAACACAGATTAAGTTTCGGTTACGTTGTTTACCCCTCACATGGCAGGATCTCTTTCCTCCGTTTTCCTCTTATCCTTTCAGTTTTCCTTTTTCTTTCCGTCACTTTAAAATCACAGACAGAACAAAGATTTGGGAAGAAGACGATGGTGGAACAGGAACCATCTTTCTCTTGTGTAATAACATTTTCAAGCTCATCCCTAACGTCACACTTTCCATGCACCTCTGCCCCAAACCACCTGAGACTATATTTAGCCTTGTTAGGACCCGCCCCCCCCATTAGGAGTCCTTGCCCCAACAAGGTCGCTGTTTAGGGAGTGACGAAGAATAACCCTGAGGAAGGTGCGAAAAACCACAGAGCAGCCGGGCAAAACACGCTGTCTGAATACTGATTAACCAATCAGAGCTTGCTCTTTCACAGAGTGGAGGTGGTTATTGGTTGCCATAGAAACCAAAGAAGCATCACGGCTGAAAAGAGCAAGGAACTGCCTCTCAGAAGAAAATTATAATCAGTGACAAAAGCTCATGCTTGAGCGATCTGCTCTTTTGTGACTGATTTTGAAATTTCATTGATGTCCGAAAAATTATTTAATATCCTCATATTTTAACAAAGGCTAGAATACATCAACTTTATTGCCTCTAAAAAAAAGTCAAATTAAATTAATAAAATGATGAAAGTAGAATTATTAAAATAGGTTAAAAATAAACAAATACAAAAAAATCATTTAAAAAATAACACACTGCAGTAAATAAAACGTTTTTTTTTTTAATTTGCTGAATGGAAAATTTCCATAAACTGAATCTGTTTTTGTTTTGCTTTTCATAACAAACAACAAACCTTAATAGTATATTAAAAAAGACTAAAAAAGTATGTTTTGTATACATTAGTGTCCTTAATTGACTATATTAAAAATTATATATTTCAATTCATAATCACACATTTGTCATCATTGAAATGTTAGTGTTTTTTTAACTATTATTGTGATGAATGGAAAATCAAATTTTCATGAATTTTTCATTAAATTGACAAGTTTAATGCAAAGACCATATTGTTTTTGCAACAGGTGAAAAAATTAAAAAAGGACTAAAAATACCTCATAGGAAAGGAATAAGCCCAAACATACATGAACAGGGTGTAGTAAAACACAAAATATACAAAAAGACACACACATCCCTCACTGCAAAAAACTTCTATATTGTTTCTGCAAATGTTTATTATTCTTCCACTTTCTATCTGCCACTTTGAGCGAAAACTTGACCCCCGCCACATAATCAAAAGCTCACCAAAATTTGCACGTGCCTAGGAAAACTTGAAATGTATTTTTGGCATAATGAACGACAACCCCCCACTCCAAAGACGATGACATCACAGCGAGCGAAACTGTAAAAAAAAATAAATGAATGGGCTGAAAATTGCCTGTACGGAGCCAAAAAAAGTTTTTCAAAATACTCAAGCGAAAACAAAACACGTGTCGGAGATATGCCAGAGATCTATTGAAATTATTATGGGATGGCCACATGACCGACGGCTTGGCGGCGATTTGTAGCAAAGTGTGAGATTTTGCAATTTTCACGTTTTCCCACAATATGGGAAAAGGAAACTTTTATTTGGGTGATTTTCACAAAATTTCACAAACATGCAGCAAGCTTGAATCTACAAACACCACAAAAGTTGACCTTTGACCTTGGGACGAGGCCGCTACCTTGAATAAAAAAAAAAAAGCATCTTTAGTATTAGCTACGATGAAAACTTGTTCTTCTCGGGTATGATTGTAAACTTACTGTGTAAAAAATGTTGGAATTAGAAGTTGCAGAATGTTAATGGCGTGCATGTGATGAGATCGCAACTGTTGTGATTTTAGCTAGCTCGCACATGCTTTATCCAAATGTTGAGAAAAGGGCGTCCACGAGTTCTCTGGCTCACACTGAATGAAACAACATACGACACAACAATGTGAAAATTTTGGGCATGGTGAACACAAAACACTGTTGAAAAAAAACTTGCTGACTCAGCAAAAAAAAAATGTTTTTGCGAAAAACAATTTTGGAATCCACTAATTTCAAGGTCATTTGAGTTTCACGTTACATACATTATAACAGATTCTAAGGTACTTTGGTCTCTAAACTGTTTAAGCAGTTAGGTAAACAATCCCAGACAAACGTTTACATTTCATAAAAAATATTTCTTGTTTTTTCTTTTTAAAACATGAATCTGGGAGGATGTTTTGCCATATCTCACTGTAAAAGTATGTTTGGAAAAGGCAGATAATTAGTTTGTTGTATTTTTTTCTCTTTTGGCTTTCCATACAGGCCTTAAAAAGGTCAAAATATATTTTTTTAATACAACTTAACTAAATATTAATTTTTGAAGCTCTAAATGTCAAAAGTTATTGAACAGAGAACAAAATTATGGCTTATTGCTGAATTTTTACACTTTTAACTCATACAAAATCGAAATGTGTGTATACTTTTTTAACATTTAATCGACCAGTTTAAATAAGACCTTGTATATTTATTTCACACTTTGTAGTGGAGTTAATGCAGATTGTTTATGATTTTAAAAAAATAGACCAAGATCAAATTCAAAAGGTCATTTGAGTTTCCCATCTTTGAATTTACCTAAAGTGTTTTGGTGTAAAATAAATAACCAATCCCAGAGTAACTTTTACATTTTAAAATCCTGGTTAGTTAGGTACAGCATAAAGAAATATGTTGATTTAAAAAAAGGTGGTGCTTAAACAGGTCTTTCATGCTGAAAAAAATCAATTTTCTTACGTTTTTATTTTTGCTCCATTATTGAGTTCTGTTTTTTGTATGCATGCTTGTCAATCCTTTTTATTGTTCTTAATTCAATCATTTCTTTTCTGTGCTGATCTTTGTTTTCTTCTGAAACAGGAATCTGAGAAGATTTTTTGTCATCTCACTGTAAAATTGTACATGAAAAAAAAATGAACAGATTTGCTTTATTTTGTTTCTTTTGACTTTCTGTACATGCCTTAAAAATGTTTAATTTTTTCAATCCAACTTAACTAAATGGTATTGTTTGAAGCTCTAAATGATAAACGTTTTTGTTGAGGACCTCCAGTTTCTTCTGTGACACCTGTTCCAGCTTTTATCACCTGACAGAGCCCGGCAGAAAGCCCTAAATTACAGCTTTTTGTCTCCTTGCTTTTCCGATATTGTTCTCAACTGTCATGCAAATGAGGAGCAGGAGACTGAGGGAAACAGAACGAAAAGAGATACGGGAAAATTAGAATTCAACGGGGGGGAGAGCCGGCCTCCTTTGCTGCACAATAAATTTGACCTTTGTTGTTGTAGATCATTCGGAATTAGAAAATCTTCCAATCAAGGATCTATCAGCACTTTCTGCAGGAAATAATCATTTTACATCTTCCAGGATTTAAGTTTGAATCCTGTTTTCACAGCAATCCCTTTCCATGAAATCATCTTTGTGAAGCTTGACCCACGCACAGATTCTCTTTGTACTCTAGTGCAGATTTAGACTAACTCGGTGTGAAATTGTCAGGAGATGATTTTACTCCAGAATCTGTCAGAAACGTCCTTGGCGCTCTGGGTGCTTTAATGCTTCGTCGCTATACTTGTGGGAATTTACCTCCATCTGAACATTGTGTTTGACCTCTAAAAGGACAGAAAACATTTCTATTTTACTTCTTTTTCCCTAGGAGGTGGAGAATCACAACAGACATTTTCTAAGAGAAAGAGGCAGCAGAACCCAGGGAATGGAGCTGAGATCAAGGAAAATATGACGTCCTTTCATTTCTGTATATCTAAAATGTTGCTAGGAACAAATATCTGTGAGGATGCAGCCAAGCTGAGTGTGACCTCCTTCTCCTGCCGCTTTAAATCTCTTAAAATGTGAGGAAACCACAGCTAAGAGGAGGCAACTTAAATTATTTTAGGTATGCATGGAAAAGGGTTGCCTTGGTCGAGAAGAAATCCCACCGTGGGAGGAAGGAAAAACCGCGGATGAGAGCATCAACTCCAATGGAAGCCAGATTAGAAAGAAATGAGAGTGGAGCTTTTCTGAAACCTGAAGGATGAGTTGGTAAGGAGTAACCCCTGTCTCAAACTTCCAGAATGAAACACTGTTAAAAAAGAAAGCAGTTTAAGCCAAGTCTGTTCAGCAGGAAACTCCCAGGGGGTTCATTACCCTAGCAAGTCAGTCTCCATAAGCTTTAACCTAAAGCAGTTGAACAACAGAAAGGGGTGTGACCAAATGATTTACAGGTGGTCAAATATTTTCCAGCTAAAGAATGGCTTTAGTGGTTAGGTTCTAAGGTTCTTGAGAATATTTTTAAAAAGAGAATATAATTTGAGAATTTCACATCCAAGGCAGAGCTAAAAACTTCTCTCATAAAAGCCCAACACAATACAACTGATCACATGACCTACGGTTTCCGACTTCCATACCCAGACCAATCGGAAGTTACTAAATTGTTGCATTTCCTTAAATGGCCACTGGAGGCTGGTGTCAGAAAAGACACATTTCTCATCAAGTCCATAATCTTAAAAACAACCTGGAGACAAATGATGTCATTTATGACTTTTTCATTTATGACAAATAATTTTTCTAATCAGTTGTTTTCATTTTATAAATCCTTCAAAGTACACATTATTACACCTGTGTTCTGTGGTTGACAGATGGTTGGACAAACCTGGTTTGTACAAAGCTTCAGACTTCTTTTTTATGCAGTTTTCAGAACACAGAGTAAGGAGTAAACAGGCCCCGCCCACTGCCACGTAGAATCAGCCTGGAGACAGAGACTATTCGTCCAATTGGTCTATAACGCCTGTGGTTAGAAATAATGGGTCATGTGACCTAATATTTGTCTTTGCAGTCAGTGGGAGGATGTTAGTGTTTTTTGTCAGACTGTTTTGTGTGACATCATCAATGTTTTGTAACATTCAGGTTCAGTTCTTTGATTTTCAGTCGTATCATTAAGTTTTCTTATAAATTATAAAAGCCCCTCTCCCCCCAACCAAAAAAAAGTGACTCCACCGCCCCCTCCCATCTCCTCTCCAAGGAAGGTTTAATAAATCAGCCCTCCGTTAAAAACTCTTCAATAAATGATCCTCTGTTCACATAGACGTAAATGAAAAAAAACAAATGAATAAATGGTGGAGAGTAAATAAACAAGTCATGAATAAAAGAAAAATACGCCCCAGCTGCTCACAGCTTGGAGCAGACTGATGCTCCCCCAACTGTTAAGGTGGAAATGTGGTGAAAGAAACAAATATCTTTACGAGCTTTAAACCTGCTTTTGTATAAAAAAAATATACAGGACTTTCTAATTAATGATTATAATAGGAAGCAGAAATATGATGAAAGAAAACACCTCAATGTCTATTGTTTCAGACGTTGTTTTTTTGTACTTAAAGAATTAGAATTTTTCTTTATCCAAAGTCCTAAAAGATAATTTTTCATATTTGGGTTTTAGTTTAAAGGTTAATTTTGTAATTTAAGGGATTTTAAAGTGCTTTTGCATCTGATATATGAAGATAACTTTAAATTTTAAATGTGTATGTATAAACTGAAACCGAAAATAAGTTCAAATTCCTGAATTAAACGATTTTTTGCATTATTTAAAAAAAGTAAAGGTTTGAGCCAGAAGGCTTTAATATAAGCCAAAAAAGGATGTTTGTAAACTCCAAAGAATGCAGCAGCTCAAAGTTTCTATAATTTCTAGAAATTTTAAGTTATTAATAATGAAGTTTAGGAAAAGCTTCCAATAGATAAACATAAATCATAAATAAAAATCATATGAAATATAAAAAAATTGGTCAACTCAGATCTTTTAATCTAAACTGTTCCTGCAGACTTATTTTAAGTGTTTTTTTAAGTTTGTAACATTCATGTTTATAGATAAATATCTGATTTAGTTCTTTATTATATTTAACAAAGGATGAAGCTCTAAAATAATTATTAAAAGTTGGAATATTTTCCTGACAGCCCTTTTCTCCACGCAGACATACATGCTGAAGACCTTTGCCGGTTAAATGTCAGCAGCTTGCAGGGGAGTCATGCCGAGCGCTGCAGCCTATCGAGACACCACTTTAATTGTAGCAGGAAGCAGACGGCTGAACGGAAGGGGTCAGCAGCTGGATTCAACCCGCCGGGGCTAGTTTCTGACCTGCAAATGGCGCAGAGTCCTTATTGCTTCTCTGTTCATGTCTTTCATTAAATACAGGAGTTTAATTAATGGGGTGTGACTGACGGAGGGAGTGTAGCAATTAGTGAACATCAGTCATTTATCACAAAGCACATGGAGGACCGGAAATTGTGTCCGGCAAGCAAGAAGTCTTTGACAGAAATGGGGAGCCAGGCAGTGCAGACTTTACTAAAATATATATATTTTTTAAAAGTATGTAAAACCAGGCTTAATGATGAAGAAGTGGTCTGTTTATATTTAAATCAATGCATAAGCCATGGGTACTTTGTAAACTAATTTGGCTTCTAAATCTTTAATTTCATTTAAAATCAGCTTCAGAAAGGAAGTCAGAGTTCCCCTAAAAGATTTTATTTTAGTTTTCTGCACTTTTTTTTTTTTTACCAACGGTTCATTTGTGAGGTGCCTGTCACATATGCTAGGCTCCTCCCCTGTAACATATGATAGGCTCCTCCCCTGTCACATTTGATTGGCTCCGCCCCTGTCATAAATGCTTGGCTCCGCCCCTTTCACAAAGTCTATGCTCCGCCCCTGTCACATATGATTGGCTCCGCCCCTGTCACAAAAGCTATGCTCCTCTTCTGTCACAACTGCTAGGCTCCAGCCCTGTCACATATGACTGGCTCAGCCCAGTCACAAAAGCCATGATCCTTCTCTGTCACATTGGATTGGCTCCGAACCCTTCAAAAAGTCAAGGCTCCTTCCCTGTCACACATGATTGGCTCCAGCCCTGTCACATATGATTGGCTCCGCCCCAGTCACAAAGGATTATATGCTATATGCTTGGCTCAGCGCCTGTCACATATACTTGAATCCGCCCCTGTCACAAAAGCCAGGCTCCTCCCCTGTCAAAAATGATTGGTCCCTCCCCTGTCACGTATGCTAGTCTCCTCCCGTTTCACATATGCTTGGCTCCGCCCCTGTTACAAAAGCTATGATCCTTCTCTGTCACATATGATTGGCTCCGAACCTTTCACAAAGTCGACGCTCCTCCACTGTCGCACATAATTGGCTCGGCCCCTGTCACATATGCTTGGTCCCTCCCCTGTCACATATGATTGACTCCGACCCTGTTAAAAAACAGGCTCCTCCCCTGTCACAAAGCTAAGCTCCGCCCCGTTCACAAAGTCAAGGCACCGCCCCTGTCACATAAGCTAGGCTCCTCCCCTCTCACATATGGTTGGCTCCGCCCCTGTCACATATAGTTGGCTCCTCCCCTGTCACATATGCTAGGCTCCTCCCCTGTAACATATGATAGGCTCCTCCCCAGTCAAATTGGATTGGCTCCGCCCCTGTCATAAATGCTTGGCTCTGCCCCTTTCACAAAGTCTATGCTCCGCCCCTGTCACATATGATTGGCTCCGCCCCTGTCACAAAAGCTATGCTCCTCTTCTGTCACAACTGCTAGGCTCCAGCCCTGTCACATATGATTGGCTCCGCCCCAGTCAAAAAGCTAGGCTCCTCCCCTGACACATATGATTGGCTCTGCCCCTTTCACAAAAGCCAGGTTCCTTCCCTGTCACATATGCTTGGCTCTGCCCCTGTCACATATGCTAGGCTCCTCCCCTGTCACATTTGATTGGCTCCACCCCTGTCAAATATGATTGGCTCTGCCCCTGTCATAAATGATTGGCTCCGCCCCTTTCACAAAGTCTAGGCTCCGCCCCTGTCACAAATGATTGGCTCCAGCCGTGTCACATATGTTTGACTCCGCCCCTGTCACGAAGTCTTGGCTCCTCCCCTGTCACATATAATTGACTCCGCCCCTGTAACTTAAGCTAGGCTCTGCTCAAGTCACATATGCTTGACTCCACCCCTGTCAGATATGATTGGCTCCGCCCC